>JACYFF010002017.1:8118125-8171479 GCA_017589665.1 Selenicereus undatus | reverse complement strand
TATACACACACACACACACACACACACACACACACACACACACACACACACACACACACATACTTACACACATACATATATATAGCAATCCAAACTAAATACATAGAGTACCTACCTAGTTAATTAATGTCACATGTTACCCCATTTTACAAGCTAAAAGTTATTGTTTTATATTATCAAAGTACCAATTTTTGTTAATCTTTGCATGTGGTTGAGTTTAGTTTGTATTTTTGCAAAATTAGCACTCTCTTTCGGTTCAAATATGAATGACACAAAATCTTTATGTGGAAAAGTAATCAGTTTATATTATTATTGACATAAATGAATAAGGGTTGTACTTGGATGAACTGGAAGACGTTTAACTGTAGAAAGAAGCCAGAATATATAAATGGGGTAAAACAGTTCCTTGAGTATGCTTTTGCTAATGTGGCTGAATCTGGGAAAATAAGATGCCCATGTGTCAATTGTGACAACTATAGTTACCAAAATAGAAGAACAGTTATGCTTCATTTGCTCAGTGATGGGATAGTAAGGAGTTATAATCCATGGGAGTTTCATAGGGAGAAATCTAATCATGAAGAGCCCATTGATTCAAGTCAAAAGGATAGAAGTGATGGAGATGAGCATCAAGATTCAATGTTGTCAGTGGGTGAGGAGGATGTAGATGAAACATTTGCCATGGTAAATGACATAACAAATGCCCGAGCATTTCACATAATGAATGAGTTTGAAAGGTTAGGCGGTTTAGAAATTAGTGAGTCCCTTGAAGTACTTCAGAAGTTCGCTAGATTAGTTAGAGATGCTGAGAAAGAGTTATTTCCAGGATGTGAGAAATTCTCAAAGTTAGAGTTTATGGTACATCTCCTCCATATAAAATGTTTAGGTGGTTGGAGTGATAAGTCTCTCACAATGATACTTGAACTTTTGAAGAAAGCGTTTGATTTTGACGATACATTCCCAAAGAATGCTTATGAAGCAAAAAAGTATACTCGTGACCTTGGCTTGAGTTATGTGAAAATTGAGGCTTGTAAGAATGATTGTATACTTTATTGGAATGAGCATGAGCATGTAGAAAAATGTCCTAAATGCGCTCATCCAAGGTGGAAGGACAAGAGAGAAGAGGCTGATGATAGTGATGATGAAAGTGATAAAAAGGGACAGAGGAAAAACATTCCTTATAAGATATTACACTATTTTCCTCTTGTACCAAGACTCCAAAGATTATTTATGTTGACCAAAACAGCTTCTCACTTGCGGTGGCATAAGGATAAACGTCGAGATGATGGGATATTAAGGCATCCTGTAGATGCACAGGCTTGGAAGTCATTTGATGCATCGTATGCTGATTTTGTAAAGGATCCGTGCAATGTGAGGTTGGGTTTATGTAGTGATGGGTTTACTCCATATTCAAATATAAATTCAACCTATAGCATTTGGCCTGTTTTTTTGGTTCCTTACAATTTACCACCTTGGATGTGTATGAAAATGCCATATACGTTTTTAAACAAGATCATCCCTGGTAAAACTGCTCTTGGAACTGATATTGATGTGTATCTGCAACCACTAATTGATGAACTGAAGACGTTGTGGGATGGGGTAAATACGTATGATGCATTTAAAGCTGAATATTTTAATTTGCGTGCGGCTTTGTTCTGGACAATTAATGATTTTCTTGCATATGGTAATTTGTCTGGATGGACTGTAAAAGGACATCTTGCTTGCCCAGTTTGTAATAAAGATATATGGTCATGTTACTTGCCTCATTGGAATAAAGAATGCTACATGGGTCATCTTAGATTCTTGGAAGCCGATCATAGGTGGAGATTTGACAAAAAAGCTTTTGATAACACAATAGAGATAGATCCTCCTCCTAAATTGTTATCTGGTGATGATGTTCTTGAGCAGATTGGAAATTTTGAAAATATTCAATTTGGCAAGGTTGAGGGTAAAAGGAAGCGAACAAAACCAAAGTTGATTTACAACTGGGAGAAGAAAAGTGTCTTCTTCGAATTACCTTATTGGAGGAAGAACTTGATTTGCCATAACTTAGATGTTATGCACATTGAGAAGAACATTTGTGAAAGTATACTAGGAACTGTCATGAATATACCAGGAAAGACCAAGGATAATTTGAAGAGCCGCTTAGACTTGGTGCAATTGGAAATCAGAAAGAGCTTGCACCCGAAGAAGGTTGGTGACAAATATGAGATTCCCAAAGCATCATTTACATTAAGTTTGAGTGAAAGAAGAGATGTGTGTAAATTCTTAGCAGATTTAAAGGTGCCAGATGGGTATTCATCCAATATGGGACGATGTGTTAATGTCAATGAGGGAAAAATAACAGGGTCACTCAAGAGTCATGATTATCATGTCTTTATGCAAGATTTGCTAGCACCTGCCTTTCGTGGAAAATTAGATAAGGATGTGTATGAACCGCTTGTTGAGTTGTCATTATTCTTTAAACAATTATGCTCAAAGGCATTAATGGTTGATGTTTTGGAGAGACTAGAAAAGAACATTGCAATTACGCTTTGCAAGGTAGAGCGTGTTTTTGTTCCCTCTTTTTTTGACGCCATGGTGCACTTAACGATCCACTTGGCCATCGAAGCAAAGCTTGCTGGACCCATTCAGTATCGTTGGATGTACCCATTTGAAAGGTACTATAGATTTCTTTCTTGTCTTCTTGTTAAAAAAAACATAAGACATTATAAAGTATTACGTACTGCACTTATTTTATGGTATTGGTGATGGTCAGGATCATGCACACATTAAAAGAATTTGTGCGTAATAAAGCTCGTCCAAAAGGGTCAATTGCTGAAGCTTATATAGCAGATGAGTGTTTAACCTTTTGTTCAAGGTATTTACATAGAGCTGAGACTAGATTTAATCGTCTAGAAAGGAATGAAGACGATGGACACAGACAAGATAAGGGATTAACAATTTTCATGAAGATGGGAAATCCACTGGGTCAAGGAACTATCAAGGTTCTTTCCCATGAAGACTGGAAGCGTGCTCACCTTTATGTGTTAAGAAATTGTGATGAAGCACAACCTTTTATTAAGTAAGAAATTTTTATTGTAACTTCCAATATTTTGAACCTACCAAAAATCTTCATAACCATAATTTCGATTTTTGTATTTGTTTATAGGGAGTATGAAAGTCTTACTACATTGCTCACTTTTACGGAGTGGTTTGAAGAGAGAGTAAGTAAAACATTATAACTCCAACATATCCAATTAATTTAGGTACTAATGCATCTTATTTGGTTGTTTACGTTACCCATTTATGGAATCAACGTGATGAGAAAGCCAGTCATGAGCTCCTAATTTTGGCACAATGCCCTATCAAGAGAGTGACTTGCTTTGATGGATATGTTGTAAATGGTTATATATTCCACACAAAAACACGGGCCAAAAATCTTAGCACACAAAATTGTGGTGTTGTGGTGAAAGGTGATGTGCACAGTGAAGGAAAAGAATACTTTGGTGTTCTAAAGGAGATTATAGAACTGGATTATGGTAGCAACCATAAAGTTATTCTCTTTGACTGTGAATGGTAGGACGTGTTCTCTGAAAATCTAGGAATCAAAAGAGAAACATATGGCATAACTGCAGTGAACGTGAAACGCTTTCTAAAAACAAATGAGCCATATGTCTTAGCTTCTCAAGTTGAACAAGTATATTATGTGAGGGATCATGTACAGCAAAACTGGCAAGTGGTGGTGAAAATGAACCCTTGCAATTTCTATGACATACCTTCTGATGACGAAGATGAGGGACCAAAATCATTTTCATCTTGTGACAATGAGGCTCATGAAGAAGTATATGTCCCTGTGTCTAATCATGCTGCAATGTTGTTGGTTAGGAATGATGTAGAACCAGATGTGGTGGATGGTAATCTCGTGGCACAACAGTTGCAACGTCATAAAAAGAAAGGCAAAATGCAAATTGTTGTTGACAGCAGTGAATCTGGGTCAAGTGGAGAAGAGGACATACCGTTGTTTGCAGATGAAATTGATGATTAGCATTAAAGTTGTCATTTGCAAATGTTACATCATTCTTTTTTTTATTTTTTTTATCTTGGGAACAAATCAGACATTTTATGCCATTTGATTCCTTTTTAGCAAAAAGGCAAAACATGTGTAATACTGACTTGGATGTTTGATTCATTTTTTTAGTACATCTTTACTTATATGCTGCTTGATATTAAGATAGTTCACATATTTTGTAATTTGACATATCCTTGGTAAGTGCTCTTACTCTTTTGGACTTTCTGTGAAATATATTTAGAATCTTTATTTTTGTATATGCATTGTAACATATGTTTTTTTCATGGTTGCAGGCCCTCAATGTATATCACCCTGGATAGTCTGAGAAATATGGCTAGGGTTAAAAAGAATCCAAATTATTCCAGTCATATTGTTCGTCAAAGCATGACAGAATATGAAAAGCAACGTGATAGAAATATTGAAAAAAACAATAGGGTACTTCAAGAGCTTGGATTACCTTTTAGAAAAACCAACGAACATGTAAGGCGAAGAGAATTGATTATGGAAGAAGAGGAGGACTATATACCAAATGAAGATGAAAGAGTGGATGCTGAATTGGAGGATGTGCCATATGACAATGACAACTTCACCATGCATAGACCTACATTGGAAAGGTAGGCGACTTTGAGAAAATCATCCACTGGTCACAAAACGGTAGCCTCTGGTATGTTCCCCTTCCTCG
The DNA here is from genome assembly GCA_017589665.1 of Selenicereus undatus. Taxonomy (NCBI): domain Eukaryota; kingdom Viridiplantae; phylum Streptophyta; class Magnoliopsida; order Caryophyllales; family Cactaceae; genus Selenicereus; species Selenicereus undatus. The sequence continues at coordinate 8,166,749 of JACYFF010002017.1, read as the reverse complement.
ATATGAATTTTGTTGAGTGAAATGCTTCCCCAATTTTGATGGAGGCCAAAAAAAAAAAAGACATAATTTGCTGTGGTTGTAAGTTGGTGAGTGTTTAATAGCTGAATTTTTACATATCATCCGTTTCTTATTCCATGATATTTTAATTTAAATAAGCTATTTTTATAGTATTTGATTGTGTGTATCATATGAAAGAATGCATGCCCAACTAGATACATCTGTAAGACAAGTGACGAAGACTAGATCAATCCCCACACTCCACCCAGGTATATTCTATCTATTCCTCTAATTCTGTATTATTCGTTTTTTTTTGCTTTGTTTTTTATTTTTATTTTTGTTCTTGGTTTGGAGGTTGGTAGAAGGATATGTGCTGCTCCAAACATTTGGGATTTGTGATTGATTCATTTGGGAATTGTGACATTGATTGTCAGGCTTTCTTCCTTTAAAGAAAGCTTGTGTGGCTATGTGAATAGACTATGTACATATTTGTCCAATCTTGTGTGGCTGTGTGAATAGACTACGAAGGGCATGCATGTTATTCTGCCACCTAAGTGTTGTCCCATATGTGTTATTGACACTTAGGTGTGGCCTCAATCTGAAATGTCTGTAATCTTCTAACTAGAATTGCTTATTTCTGGGATGTAAACCCCAGTACTCCGGATGTGTGATTTATTGAGTTGTAATTTTCATTTCTTTCCTATTATCGAAATTTATTGACTAGTTTACTTCGAGCGTGTGGCCCGTTGAGCTGTGGTCTCCGGTAAGTAGCCGTTGAGCTTATTGGTGTGTTTTATATTTTTAATCGATACAGGGATTTAATGTAAGGCTTTAAGTGGGGGAAATGGTAAGTTTTTAGGCGAAGCTCTGCCTGTTTTGCCCTAGAATTTAAGAAAAATACTAATTGGTTGTATTAAGGGTTAATATAGTTGACATTGTCACGTAATAGATTATTTTCGTATTGCTTCATTTTGTCTAGGTAAAAGAGTTCAGGCTCAATTAGATGAAACAGTGGATACTGAATTGGAGGATGTGCCATATGACAATGACAACTTCACTATGCATAGACCTACTTTGGAAAAGCAGGCGACTTTGAGAAAATCATCCACTGGTCACAAAGCGGTAGCCTCTGGTATGTTCCCTTTCCTTGATATGGATTTTGTTGAGTGAAATGCTTCCCCAATTCTGATGGAGGCCAAAAACCAAAAAAAAAAAGAACATAATTTGCTGTGGTTGTAAGTTGGTGAGTGTTTATTTGCTGATTTTTTACATGTCGTCCGTTTCTTATTCCATGATATTTTAATTTAAATAAGCTATTTTCATAGTATTTGATTGTGCGTATCAGATGAAAGAATGCATCCCCAACTAGATCCACCTGTAAGACAAGTGACGAAGACTGGATCAATCCCCACACTCCACCCAGGTATATTCTATCTATTCCTCTAATTCTGTATTACTCCTTTTTTCTACTTTGTTTTTTATTTTTATTTTTGTTCTTGGTTGGAAGGTTGGTAGAAGGATATGTGGTGCTGCAAACATTTGGGATTTGTGATTGATTCATTTGGGATTTGTGACATTGATCGTAAAGCCTTTAAAGAAATCTTGTGTGGCTGTGTGAATAGACTATGTACATATTTGTCTAATCTTGTGTGGATGTGTGAATAGACTATGAAGGGCATGCGTGTTATTCTGCCACCTAAGCGTTGTCCCATGTGTGTTATTGACACTTAGGTTTGGCCTCAATCTGAAATGTCTGTAATCTTCTAACTAGAATTGCTTATTTTTGGGATGTAAACCCCAGTACTCCGGATGTGTGATCCGTTGAGTTGTAATTTTCATTTCTTTCCTATTATCGAAATTTATTGAACGGTTTACTCCAGGCGTTTGGCCCGTTGAGCTGTGGTCTCCAGCATGTAGCCATTGAGCTTATTAGTGTCTTTTATATTTTTAATCGATGCAGGGATTTAATGTAGGGCTTTAAGCCGGGGAAATGGTAACTTTTTAAGCGAAACTCTGCCCGTTTTGCCCTAGAATTTAAGAAAAATACTAATTGGTTGTATTAAGGGTTAATATAGTTGACATTGTCATGTAATAGATTATTTTCGTATTGTTTCATTTTGTCTAGGTAAAAGAGTTCAGGCTCAATTAAATGATGTCTACCGCGTTAATCAAGGAAGCTCTTCATGCGGGAGTACATTAGAACAACAAAGGATAAGGACAAGATCAACTTCTGCACATGGTTGTATGATTCTTTCCAGTAGTATTATTCCCACAGAGTCTTTTTATACACTAATATTTGATACTGTTACTTCTAGTTCATGAGTCAAATGAAATGCCTAGAGAAGAGCATACAAATGTTTCCCATGATGTAGAAAAAGAGTTATCCAGTAAGAGTACACAATATATAATCTCATCTATTTGCTAAGTGTAACAATATTTTCAAGTCTAGAGATTTTTTTGTAATTGTTATAAATGAGCTCTTGTGGTTGAACTTGTAAATGTAGATAGAATGATGGATACACCTATGAACCACAACATTGAGGACGAAAATCAGATTGGGTCATCTAATCAACAAGGTTGGGCAAACTATTTTTTTTTGGCTTTTGTTTTTGGTGCAAGCTTCTCATTATTGTTTCATTTGACATTATTTTATTTTTTTGAATTATTTGAGAGGTGCTATCTTTTTAACCATGTTTGTTTCGCTAATTTTCTTAACTTCCTTACCTAGACGTGACAAAACAAAGTGCTTATACTGAAAAAGGAAAAGGGATGCGCATCCGGCAAAAGTAGAGATCGAAATCCCCCCAGAACTCAAGCGTATTGTTGGCACCAACAGCACCCAATTCATTAGCGAGGCCAACTATTTGATGAAGCAATTGATGCCCTTGGATGTGGAAAAGTGGGATGACATACAACCGGGAAAAAAAGGGAAGTATTTCATGAAGTTAAAGGTTTTCACTCGAGACTAACTTTGTCTTGTCTAGTTATGTTTTTTTAAATAGTTTCATCATTAATAATTTGTATTGCATGTAGGAAATGTTTAAATTGCCCCAAGGTTGTAATGTCGACAATGCCATAGAGCGTCGTTGCAAGGTTTGGTATAGAAAGTGGCGGTATGATTTGAAGCAAAAAGCATACACTAACTATACGACAGTGGCTGATCGTCGGGATAATCCGCCCAAAGAAGTGGATCCTGATCAATGGAAATGGTTAGTAAATTATTAGGACAACGACAAGTTCAGGGTAAGTTCAATATTCTTTTCTATTACATCACTTGAATATGTCCATTGACAATAATCCTGAAATTATAATAAATTCAGTTTCTAATCTTTTAAACCTTATGGTTTTTCCTATTTCTTATAGCGTCGAAGTGAGACGAACACTAAAAATCAAATATATTAGAAAATGCTTGCAAAGGTTAGCACAAAATCAATTGCTAGCACCTTCTATGAGATGGTAACTTAAGCTTATATATACTTGGTACTAAATTGTGAACTTGGTTTTTTCTGAAACTTTTTTTAAAACCAATATTTGACTTGCTTATTGTTGGATGTAATTGCACTTTACATAAGGTCTTTTTAAATGATTTTAGTTGCAGAAACCAATTGATGGATTGGACAACCTCTTACCTGAGGACTCTCAGCCAGAAACAGAAGAGGATGAAGAACCGTACTACTTGCGATTATGGAAAATCCAAAGACAAAAGAAAGATGGAACTTGGCCAGATGAGCATGCAGAGAAAGCATATGAAGACCTCCAAGTAGTGCACCAAAAAGAGCTTGTGAAGTATGGGGTTGATAACCTTACACCGCAAGAGGCTTTTACTCGTGTCCTTAACCATAGGAAAGGATCACATCATCAAAGAGGCATGGGTCAAGGGGTCTTAGCTTTTATGAGTTGTCAAAACTAAGGTATCAATGAGGAAGCAATTCAAGATAGGATTGATGCTGAAGTTAATAGGCGGGTTTCTGAACAACTAAAAAGCATTCATGAGTCTTATGATGCTCGTCTTCGTGCTCTAGAGGAAATACTAGGTTCTTCGTCAAGGACACAGGTTCATATAAGTTAGAGTACAATAAGTTTCATACATTTACGATAAGTATCATTTTAGAATTATCAACTAAGCATATACAATTATCATAATTTTATTTGCTACTATTGCAGCAAACATCATATGATGATTATATATTTAATGCAATTTCATTTCAAGTACGATTGCATTTCATTTTAGTTAATTTATTATTACATGTATGTATTTATGAGAATGTCCACAAACAATATAATTATTATTTGCAATCGGTAAACAATATTACAATATATAATAACAAAAAAACAAATGCAATCAAAGTTTACCACTTTTTACGATAAGTTTAGTAGCAAAAGTGAACTGCCACAAAATGTATTCAAATATTTGCCAAAATATAGTTCGTGGCAATTATATTTTGCTACAAATATCACCTTGTTGTAGCAAACATGGATTTAGTGGCAAATAGAGCTTGCTACAAATTATATGCTTTTGTAGCAAATTTCAATTTGTGGCAACTGAAAATTTGCCACTAAAGCTACATAATTCGTAGCAAAACTAAATTTGCCACAAATGTCTTTTGCACCGGACTATCTGTGCCAACTTTGTAGCAGTTTTCTAAGTTGCCACAAAACACTTTTTGTAGCAAAATATCAACATATTGTGGCAAATCTTGTTGCCACAAAAACCAAATTTTCTTGTAGTGTACTTTCCTTCATATGACTTGTTTCTTCATAATCACTTTCTTCATATTCATTGTCCAATATAATTTCAACAATTCCTTTGTTATTATTTAGGTCTAGGTCCTAATTTTGCACTTATTAGCTTAGTGTCTTACTTATTTGCATGTCTAGTATTTGCAGTTGTTTTTCTCTACAGTACAATAAGTTGCTTTTCTAAAATATTTTCATTTTTTAGGACTTGGTTTTTATAATATTTTCTTCTATATTTCTTTCCCATTTGCTTGTTAAAGCTCTTCTTCTTATAAAAATTTCTTTTTCTTCTCCTTTCAGGTTCTTTTCCCCATTGGTCATGCAAATCCCAGCAAGTTAGGAATTGCTTCTTAATTTTATTTTTCTTTTGGAGATCAAGACATTGATCATTGACCCATTTTCTTAAATATGAGATTCTTGAACCAAAGGTGTCAATGACATCTGCTCTTTCAAGCCATACAATGTACTTTTCACTAATTATAGAATTTATCAGATCTGACAATTTGTCATAAAACATGCCAAGATTCGTTTCATTGTGCCCAATTTGTAATAATATTCACTAAATTCAGTTTTTCAGATATCTAACATTCTACAATTCTATGCTATTAATCTTTTTATGAAATTCTCTTGCTTTTTCTTCAGAATCAAGTTAAGCTTCGATCAACTCAATTTCAATTTCCTTCGATAAATTTATGAAAATAACAGCTTGTGTTTCCATCATTCTTAATGTATTTTTACCGTCTTCATTTAATAAATCATACCAATAAGCTACAATGCAAAAAAAAAACTATGTTTGATGTAGTTTAGGAAATTTGCAGCAGTCTATGTAGTGTTTTATTTTAAGACACTATTTATGCCTCTTTTCCAATGTTCAAATATTCTTCTCTATTAGGAACTCTATCTATGTTTAATATGTATCTCATTTAACAAATTGGGGTAAGGAAAATTTCTTCAAAGGTTGTAGTTTTCCTTGGGATAAGCCCAAAGGAAAAATTGGTTGTACGTCCTGTTGGAACGTACCTAGGTCTCACAAAATGAGTATTTCTTATAAAAAGTTCACCAAATTCTTCAAGCTTAGGAACAACATTGTTAACTAGATTGCCCTCTATTTCACTTAAGTCGAGTTCTCCTTCAATCTCATTGATTTCATCTTCAACAACCATTTTGCTATATTTTTTTATCCAATTTTCTTCTAACTTCTTCTAATGGTAACACATTAAGATCTTCTAGTTTAATTAGATTCATTTGCTGATATATTTCTTCTTCTAATTGGACATTATTCGTCTCTTCATTATAATAAGATAACACGTCATGTTTATCAGTGGTTGCGCCCATGATCTTGTTTAATTTTTCAGGATTCTATTCTTTCTCAAACATGTTTTGCAATTCTTCAAGAGTATACTGCTTTTACTCCATCTTCTTCTTCTTTTTCAGCCTTTTTAGATGATTTTTTAGCTAATTTTTCTCCTACTTCTTTTTGGATTTTTATATCACACAAAGGAAATGAATTTTGGAAATTATATTTATGCTGAAATAGAGTACTAATACTTATATCGGATTTTCCACTATGTCTAACTTCGCTGAATAAAGAAAGATGGATTGTTGACAATTGTTTCTTAATACCTTTAACTTTAGTCTTAATTTTTGCTAATTCATCTTTTAGTTGCAAAACGATATTAGGGATATAGTTTAATTGAGGGGTTACTGAAGTGGTTCCTTTTGGAGAGTGAACAATATGAGAATAATTAGAAGCGGGGCAATTCGGTGATGATTCAAGCATTAAACACAGTTAATTAGCTTAATAATCTTAATTATTTTTGGTCATGTGGCGATGATACCAGTTGAAAGAGGTTCTTGAATTGGGTGAACTATGGAAATAAGCTATTTTAAGGGTCTAAATAGGAAATATGCTTGTTTTTAATGATTAAACTTTTTATAATGACTTTACTGATAGTAGTTGTCACAATCTACTACTTATATATTAAATATTATAATTTTTGTGGTTACAGGTCCACCATGTTTAGTAAAATAATGAAAACTTAATTAGACAAGTATAATACCATGATCAATGCTTCTTGTTCAGCTTTTGTATGATGATTTGTTTAACTTTTATCTCTATGCATAAGAAATTAATTTCTTGTTCAGTATAAATGCACTTGTTCTTACCAAGTATAATACCATGATCAATGCATCTTTGGGTGACAACTAAGACATCATCTTTGTGTTCTTCTATGGTTTTGGAAAAGGCAAGGATACCATCAATATAAACTAAACAACAATGGTTAAGGTCTTTGAAGATGTTATCCATTCTTCTTTGGAATATTTGAGGTGTATTTTTATGACCAAATGACATTACTATCCATTCATAATGTCCTTGTGATAAGCGAAGCAGAAGTTCTGCTATGAAGATCATCCTATATAAAATTTTAAGGGCCTTTTCTGCTAGTTACCTCAAAAGACAAGTTACCTTATAATTAGTTTTAGAAACCGTGGGTCCTTAAAATAGTTTACCGTAAACTGAGGGTACCTCTGTGTAGTTTCTCCCTCGTCGTATATCCATGTCATCATAAAATTGGAATAAGAACAAATTATCTCCAATTTCCATAATGAAAACCCGCTAAAAGTCCTTCAAACCGATGTTATTTCTTCTTCATAGTGAGCATATTGAAAGCTCTAATCGTGTGAACCATCTCAATTAAATAGTTCCTAAATACGTCCTCCTTTGCATGAGCTTGATTCCTGCATGGGTATTCAGAATAACGACTCCATCTTCTTCTTCCTTCATCAGTGACAACTTCTATCGCACATGCTCCAACCCTTCTAAACCACCCGAGCGTAACACTATAATATCACACCACTGCCAAGAAAATACACCACACCAAGATATAAGCTGCAAACACAAAAGAAGGGTAGAAAAGACCAACCAAAGAACCTTGCACACTCAGCAAAGGATTAAGAACTCGTGCAAGGTTTGTGGGATTTGGCTACAAGGATGTAGATAAGAGCCCATAAGATAGCCATAGAAACCCTAGGAGAGAAAATGTAGTCAATTAGATTTCGTATCTTTCTATGATAATTCTAAGATATGAAGTATTGGGCTTGGGGATGCCCATAGGTTGGCTAGCCAACCCATAGTAGACCATCGACCAAACTTCTTTTTCTACAAAAGGGAAGAATTTATTAGGTAATTAGTCATCTGGCACCTACAATGTACATCAAACACAAGTAATAACAAACTTTAATATCAGAATATAATCTCCCTTCCAAAATAACTACTTTTATGTCCGTTGATTACTCGTCTTCCCACAATTGTTGTTTCCCAATACAACATAAAGAAGAGCTCCACAGATCTGTTTTGACATCTTTGAAATAGATATGCTAGTCTAGTGTAATATTATAGAGAGAAAAACTCTTTTGACATGCGAGATTGTACATTAAGTGTTGAGATCATTGAAGGGTACACTTGGACTGCAGAGTACCTATTCAACAAGGCATCAAAAGACCTATTAGTGAAGTGGGTACCTTGGTCACTAATGATAGCTCGGGACATACCAAATCTAACAAATATAATCTCCCTAAGGAACTGCACAACCACTTTAGCATCATTGGTCCTAGTAGGGACGACCTCTACCCATTTAGAAACATAGTCCATAGTTAATAAAACGTACTCATTCCCAAAATACGATAGGAATGGTCCCATAAAATCCATACCCCAAACATCAAAAATCTCATCCACAATGATGGGATCAAATGACATCATGTCTCTCTTACCAATCCTACCCAACTGTTGGCACCTAAGGCAACTCTTACAACACTCAAAAGCATCCCCAAACACTAGGCCAATAAAAACGACATTAAAGAACTTTTACTGCTGTCTTTCTGCCACTAAAATGCCTCCCTCATGCTTGGTCATGATAGAATCAAATGACACTCCTAACCTCATGATTAGAAATACACCTCCTAAAGACTTGGTTAGAACATATTTAAATAAGTAAGGGTCATCCCAAATAAAGAATTTCACAAGGTGGAGGAGCCTATCTCTATCATTCTTAGTCTAACCCTCAGGGACCCTACCAGACACTAGGTAGTTCATAATGCCAGCATACCAAGGGTCATGATGGATTGTATATAATTACTTATCTAAGAAGCATTCAAGAATACTGGACTCAAGCTCTCTACCATAGAGAATCCTAGACAAATAGTCTGCAACAACGTTCTCAGAACCTTTCTTATCCCTAATCTCACAATGAATTCTTACAAAAGCAAGATCCACCTCACAAGTCTAGGTTTCGCATCCTTCTTAGAAGGAAGGTGCTTAAGAGTATAGTGGTTAGTATAAACAATCACATGAGATCCAATTAGATAAGGTCTAAACTTCTCAAAACCGAAGATTACAGCCCAGAATTCTGTCTCAGTGAAAGTATAATTCAATTAGGCATCATTTTAAGTGTGACTAGCATAATAAATGATAGGAGTCAACATGTTGCCATCAAACAACCCCAACAACATAGTCAGCTACGTCACCTATTAGCTCAAATCACTTTCCCCAGGCAGGCAGACAAAGAACGAGAGCAGTGGTTAAGGCTTCATTAAGCTTAGTAAATGCCACAAGACACTCATCAAAGAAGTGAAATGGCACATCCTTAGCTAAAAGGTTGGTCAAAGGCTTAGCCATGTTACAAAAGTCCTTAATAAAACAATGGTAGAAACCAGCATGTCCAAGAAAAAATCTCTCCTCATTCACATGAAGGTGAAGATGAACAATCAAATCCATCTTAGTCTTATCTACTTCAATTCCATCTCTAGAAATAATATGGCCTAAGGCTATCCCCTTTTTAACGATAAAGTAATATTTCCCCCAGTTCAAAGTCAGATTTTTTTGCATACACCTTTGCAACACTTCCCTAAGAAATTTTCCATGCACTGTTCAACTAAATATGAGAAGATAAAAATCATGCATCTCTGAAAGGTAGCAGGGGAATTACACAATCAGTGTAAAAGGCATTCTCCTAAAGGCATACGTTCCAAATGAATAGGTGACAATAGTCTTCTTCTAGTCCTCAGGAGTAATAGAGATCTGAGTATGACCAGAATATTTATCTAAAAAGCAATAGAAAGAATGTCCAGCAAACCTCTCTAACATCTGGTCAAGGAAGGGAAGGGGAAAATGATCTTTCCTAGTTGAAAGGTTGAATTTCCTATAGTCAATACATACACGCTAACCAAATTGGACTCGAGTGGGAACTAACTCATTCTTGTCATTCCTAATCACAATAATATTAGTCTTCTTAGAAACAACTTGAAGCGGGCAAACCCACTCACTATCAAAAATGGGATAGATAATCCCATGGTCTAACCACTTAAGCATTTCCTTCCTAACTACTTCCTGTGAGGTTAGGTTCAAAAGCCTTTGGCAGTCTTAGTATGGCTTAGTATTATCCTCTAAAGGGATTCTATATTGCACAATGCAGGGTCTAATAACCTTGATATCCCCTAAGGTCCAACCTATGACTTCCTTGTTCTCTCTAAGTAAGGCAATTAGTTTATCCTCTTGGTCCTGATCTAGATAAAAGGTAATGATTACAGGTAAGGATTTACTAGGTCCTAGAAATGAGTACTTTACGGAGTCAGGAAAAGATTTCAATTCAAGACAAGCAGGAGGGGGAAACGGACTTAGAAGAATACTCCAAAGTGGAAGCAAGAGCAAGCAAACAGTTAGCAGAAGAGCACAAGTCATCAAATTCAAGCACATCATATTCAGGCTCATCGTCAACAAGGAAAAACTCATACTTAGTAGCAAATATGTCATCAAAATCATCATCAAACACAGAATCTTCTACCCAGTTAAGCGTAGAGAACTCCATATCATCAAAACCAGAAGGTTATCTTTGAAGATTAAAGATATTCACTTCTAAGGTCATGTTATCGAAAGACAGTCTCATCATACGATCTCTGTAATTAATAAGGGCATTGGTAGTGAGCAAGAAAGGATGCCCTAACATAGACTTTACTAGTGGCGTTTGCTACCTTCTCAGTTTCAATCACAACAAAGTCTATAGTGTAAATAAATTTATCAACTCTAATCAACATATCCTCAACTACAAGCCTAGGCCACCTAGTCGATCGATTAGCTAGCTAGATGGCCATCTTGGTAGGTTTCAGCTCACCTAACCCTAGCTTTTCATACTCAGTGAAGGGTATCAAATTGACATTGGCGCCTAAATTAAGCAAAGCATTGTGAATAAGCTGGTCTCCTATGAATATAGAAATAGTAGCACAACTAGGGTCCTTATACTTCACTGGGATCTGGAGAAAAATAATAGAACTAGTACTAGTTTCTAAGAAAGGCTTCTTAGGAACCCTAGTGGCTCTTTTGGTAGTACACATATGCTTTAAAAACCTAGCATACGAAGGCATCTGCTGAATAGCATCAAGTAATGGAATGTTGATTTCCACTTGAGAGAAGGTATCTCCGTCTTATCAACATGAGCTTAGTCTGTCTTTTTCAGCCTATGGGGGAAAGAAGGTAAAGGCTTATGTTAAGTCCGTGAGTATTCTACCACAAGAGGGGGGGTGAATTGTGGTGTCTGATTTTCGCGTTGTGAATAACAAACACCCTTATGACTTGTTTGCAGAGGGTGTTCTCAAATATTGCAAATGCGAAAATCACCAAGATAAATGCGGAAAATAAAGCACACACAATTTTTACGTGGAAAACACCTCTAGCCCAACTGAGGTGTGAAAAACCACGACCTACCTCATGTAGGATTTAACCACTTCACTAAACCGGGCTTAACTCGTTACAAATGTAACACACTTTATTACAACTTGCAACCACGTAACCTCCTTCTCTAGGACAGGTTACACCACGTCCAAATCTCACCAGATTGGACACGTCCAAAGTCCACACGACTAGGACACACTCACTCACTTTCGACTGATATGGGATCAAAGTCAACAAACACCTTACTGGGGGTGCTTCTTACTAAGCAGATGTAAGGTACAATGAAAATCCTATTATGCCAATATATTGAAAGCTCAGTTTAAACACAACTTATGTCGGTCTTTCTTTTCTCAAGTGTAGCTCGAAAAATTCTTCTCACTAGAAAAACCACTTTTGAAATTTTCCTTTTTGCGTATGTTGTGTGTTTCTCATTTTTCTCTCTTGCTTTCTTGTGTCTCTCAATGGGAGTGAAAAAACTGAGATTTTATACACAAAAATCCAACGATCAAGACCAAAGAATCAGCTAAGTATGGAAAACGATTTTCAAGCAAAAATACTCCCCAACGGCTAGTGATAAACTTTTCCCAAAGTATAAAGGATTTGTTATCTTAAAGGATAACCCTTATCTTCCCATAGCCGTGAAGAAGATTCAAAAGGCAACCAGAAATCTTCAGCTTTTGAAATTTTATCATATCCGAAAATATAGGCAAAGGGAATCATTTAGTTTTGGCAAATCTCCCAAAACCTATTTTCGCAAATCTCCCATAATATTTTCAAGAAATATCCTTTCTAGAAAAATAGCAATCTTGGAGTTTAAAGAAAGTATTCTGGAGATCTTGGCCAACCGAAATGAATTTTCAAAGATAGCCGGGTATGACCACTTCAGTTCAGAAACACCCTAGGCACCCTGTTTGCAGGGTTGTTCGCAACTGGTGTTCTGAAGCACTTAGCGCAAGTACCGATTCAAGAGATGTTTAAAAAGCGTTTTCAATATGGGCATATTAACAAGAGTCTAAATAAATAAAACCTATATACCCAAGACTTCTTGTTTTGAACCAGTCATCTTGTCCAAGATTTGTAGAGCTGCTGTGAACACCAAGGCCACCTTGTTTGCTGGGGTTGTTCTTTGCATTGCTAGAGTTCAGGAACATGCCTTACAATCAACTGTCGAGATGACGTTCTTGACTTAATATAGAATCACCAATTAAAACCTGTTTTGAAGACTTGTTCTCACATGTAGCAAACCAGTTAATACAATAAAGATTACAAACACCAGTTAGGCCTGTTTGGAGATCGTGTTTGGAGCAACATTACTTGGACCAATTTTTACACTTGGATTTGTTATCATCAAAACTTAAATATAATAACTCAAAAAATTTCCCCTTTTTGATGATGACAAACCAAGTGACCATATTGACAAAACAAAAAAATGAATGCTGATAGGGATCAACGTAAGTCAAGGTCAGGTTGGTCAGGTTCATTCGTCATACATTGTCACATTGTCAATAGGTTTTCACTCTTCTTCCCCCTTTTGGCATCATTAAAAAGCAAGAGGTACTGCAAATAGATATTCCATTGCAAAAAAAACAGTACAATGCCAAACACAAGACTAATAAAGGAGGAGACTAGAGAACAGCCTAGACAATTAGGGAGTAGGGGGTGGTTTCGTTTGCAGAGGAGGAATGCTGGGGGCAAGGGTGGAGAGAAGGGCAAGCAAATCTTCATGACGTTTGGCATAGAGGGCTTGTTCCTTAGCAAGAGCAGCCTTGACAGCTGAGAGCTCATCCCTGAGGCGAGCATTGTCCTCAAGAACAGCCTCAACCTTGATGGAAGGTTGCCCAGAAACAGGTGGTCGAGGTGGTCGACGACCCTGTTTGGAGACTGACCCTTCCCCAACCTCATAGCCACACCCTAGCAGAGAGTTAGTCCCAATTTCATCAACGACTTGGGCCTCCACTCGCCGTGTGAGCACTATTCCAAGGTGCTCAAACACCCTTGTCAGCAAAAACCCATACCCGAGATCATGAGCCTGGGTGGTGTTCGCAATTCGCCCAATGTGGCGAATCATGATAGCCGGAAGATTTATAGGTTCCTCCCTATCCAAGAAGATTCGGTAGAAGAGGAAATCTCCTCGATGATAGGAGCAGAGGGTTTAGAGGATCTGGGGGTCGATCTGAAAGCAATTCTCACAGATTTGCGAGAAGGTTGAGAAGGAGGAGAAGAGGGAGTTAGAGAGGGTCGAGACCTTGGTGGTGGTCGTGTTCTTGGCGTTCGGGTGCCCCTAGCCACCATCTTTACCCTTTTCCTCTTCTCTCCAGTTTGAGAGACTAGAGGAACAGAGTCATCCCCTTAGACAGGACTTTCTTCTGTTTTCTCACCAGAGTCCTCCTTCAGATCCATGAACAGATCATCGAAGAACACATCCCCTGTTCTTTGAGTTGTTTCCGGGAATAGTGCAGAAGAACAGGGTTCAAAATCCCCAACGAGGGTTTTTGGGTTCTCCAAGAATTGGTCTTGGAAACCCGAAGAACCAGCAACTGCTACAGAAGAAATGGAACAAGGGATTGTTCCCACATACACCACTAATTTCCAACCAAAGGAGTAGGGAATATCATTCAACTCAAGCCTAATACTTTTGAGGTTTAACCGATTGAGATACCCGAAGATTATGTGGATAATTGGGCGAGGAGGAGCCGAAATTGAGGGTATAATCATGTTGTTACTCTCAGAGATTGATGAAGAAACAGTTTTGGGAGCCATTATCGCAAGGAAGAATTTCGGGTTTTGAGGGTTTTGCTAGGGTTTGAAAGCAAGAATAGAGGAGAGAGAGAGAGAGAGCAAGACAGGGAAGACAGACGCATGCAAGTGGGTTTTTAAACTCCCCACCCGTTATGCAGGGCCACCTAGGGAACACCTAGAATTTAAGCAGGCAGCATACATTAATGTCAATCAAGGCATACCTGTTCGAGCCGCCTGTTCTCATTCCAAGGTCTATCATGAATACTCTTTCTCCATCTTCCAAGACAGCAGTATATAATCATAATAGCACACAAGACTACACATATTTGTTAAGCATAGACCACTGTTTTGATAACAAGAATTGCAAACAAGGGGATAGAACAGGTATTATAAGGTATATTTGTCAGCTTGATCTAACTCTGAGAACAGGTGTTCTCAGGGTGTTTTCACCAACCCCAATTCCATTCTGTTTCTCTCAAATTGATCTCTAGCTAGTGCCTTAGTGAATATATCAGCAATTTGATTTTTCGTTGAGCAAAAATTCATAGAAATTAAACCATTTTCAACATTATCTCTCAAGAAATGATGTCGAATGTCAATATGTTTTGTCCTTTTGTGTTGACATGGGTTTTTGGCAATGTTAATAGCGCTAGTATTATCACAAAAATAAGGAATGCATCCACTGTCAACACAAAAATCCTTAAGCTGTTGTCTTATCCACAACAGTTGAGCACAACATGAAGCTGCTGCAACATATTCAGCTTCTGCTGTGGACATGGCAACTGAATGTTGCTTCTTGGTAGCCCAAGATACCAAACAAGGTCCAAGAAAATGAGCCATACCTGAGGTACTCTTTCTATCAACTAGGAAACCTGCATAGTCAGCGTCAGCATATCCAACAAGATCAAGATTGCAACCTCTAGGATACCATAGAGCTAAATCAGGTGTATGCTTTAAATATCTTAGTATCCGTTTAACAGCCTTAAGATGAGTCTCTTTAGGATTAGACTGAAAACGGGCACATAAACCAACATTAAAAACAATATCCGATCTACTAGCGGTTAGGTATAGGAGTGACCCAATCATGCCCCTATAGAGTTTCTCCTCAACTGAGGGACTCCCATCATCCATAACCAACTTAGTTGAAGGAGAAATAGGAGTGTCTATGGGTTTGGCCGACTCCATCCCAAAATGCTTAAGTAGCTCCTTGATATACTTTTGTTGATGGATCGTGGTGCCGTTTGGAGTTTGCTTGATTTGTAAGCCTAAGAAAAAGTTAAGCTCACCCATCATGCTCATCTCAAGCTCACTCCTCATCATATTTGAAAATTCATGGCATAAATCATGATGAGTTGCACCAAATATAATGTCATCTACATATATTTGGACAATCAATAAATGTTCCCCCTTAGATTTTAGAAACAAGGTATTATCTACCTTGCCTCTTCTAAAATCATTTTCGAGTAAAAAGCTTGACAACCGTTCATACCAAGCTCTTGGAGCTTGTTTTAAACCATAAAGTGCTTTGTCAAGTTTAAAAACATGATTTGGAAAATCACCATTTTCAAAACCAGGGGGTTGTTTGACATACACCTCTTCTTTAAGGTATCCGTTTAGGAATGCACTTTTCACATCCATTTGATATAGCTTGATTTCCATATGAGCTGCAAAGGCTATTAAGATTCGAATAGCCTCAATTCTAGCAACTGGTACAAAGGTTTCTTCATAATCAATCCCTTCTTCTTGATTGTACCCTTGAACCACCAGTCTTGCCTTGTTCCTAGTGACTGTTCCTGACTCATCTTGCTTATTTCGAAACACCCACTTGGTTCCAATGATTGTTCTCTCTGCAGGTTTAGGTACAAGGTGCCACACTTTGTTTTTTTCAAATTGATGAAGCTCTTCTTGCATAGCCGTGATCCAATCTGAATCTGCAAGGGCTTCATTCACACTTTTTGGCTCAATGTTAGAAAGAAAAGCATAGAAAGCACAGAAATTCTTAAGTTTAGATCTAGTTTGCACTCCAGTATTAATATCTGACAAGATTTGATCAAGAGGGTGCGAACTATGGTGCTTCCATGGTCTTGGATTAATTGGATCCATAGACACATGTTCTGTTCTAACTAAAGTGTGTGTAGGATCAGGCTCAAGAACACCTCCTGGTCCTGTTTCTGCACCTGTTTGCAAGCTGGTTCCTGAAGTATATGGTTCCGAATATGGTTCAACGGTGTTTCCCCCGGTTTGGTTCTCACCTTGTCTGCCATTTTGAGGAACAACTTCTGTACCTGTTTTCTTCAGGGTATTCTCACCTTGTTTTTCTTGGTTCAACAATTCCTTTTGGACAAGACCTAATTCAAACTCTTCATCCTGTGCATCATTCTTATTCAAAGTGTTAGATTCATCAAAAAGCACATGCACACTTTCCTCAACGCACAAGGTTCTTTTGTTAAAGACTTTGTATGCCTTGCTGTGAGAAGAATAACCGAGAAATATTGCCTCATCACTCCTGGGATCAAACTTTCCTAAAGCATCCTTCCCATTATTATGCACAAAACACTTACAACCGAATGTTCTTAAATGCATAATGTTGGGTTTTCTGCCTTTGAAGAGTTCGTAGGGAGTTTTGTTCAAAATAGGTCTAATCATACATCTATTCATAATATAACAAGATGTGTTCAAAGCTTCTGCCCAAAAGTTCCTAGGAAGACCACTAGCAATAAGCATTGTCCTAGTCATGTCTTCTAGGGTGCGATTTTTGCGCTCAACCACCCCATTCTGTTGGGGTGTTCTTGGGGCCGAGAAGTTGTGATCAACACCATGCATATTACAAAAATTTGTAAAACTTGCATTTTCAAATTCAGTACCATGATCAGACCTCAAGCTAACCAATGAGTGTCCTACTCTCTTTTCAACCTTTTTGAGAAGGGCAATAAAATTCTCAAAAGTTTCATCCTTGGAGGCCAAGAACAGGGTCCAAGTAAATCGAGAGTAATTATCCACTATGACAAGCACATACCTCTTCCCACCTCTACTTGATATCCTCATAGGACCACATAGATCAATGTGTAATAATTCAAGAGGTCGGGTAGTGCTAACACACCTTTTTGATTTAAAAGACAATCTAACTTTTTTTCCTTTTGCACAAGCTTCACATACCTTGTCATCATTAAACTTGATGGAAGGTAGTCCAACAACCAAATCTTTGGAAACAAGTTTGTTTAACAAGGACAGGCTTGCATGACCTAGTCTCTTGTGCCATAGCATTATATCATCATTTAATGCATTTAAACAAGTCAGATTATTTTGGGGTAGAGTGGAAATACAAACTTTATAAACATTTTGACATCGCTTCCCCCTCAACACAACATTTCCTGTGTTGTCATTCACAACCAAGCAACGTGTTTTTGAAAACAGTACTAGGTTGTTCTTGTCACACAGTTGGGACACACTTAGCAAATTGTGTTTTAACCCATCAACTAAGTGCACATTATCAATTGAGTGGGATAGAGTTTTACCAATATTACCTATACCGACAATTGTCCCAGACTTACCGTTTCCAAATGCTACACTCCCACCATTCAAAGCTGTAAGTGAGAGAAAATTTGATCTTTCACCAGTCATGTGCCGTGAACACCCACTATCAACAAACCACAACTGCCTGTTTTCAAGGGTGTTAGTGGGGTTGTTCGTAAGGTTGTTCTCTCTCAGTTCAGCCTGTAAAACAAATCACGGGTTAGTTCTGGGAACCCAGATCCACTTGGGTCCCATTCTTTTAGACATGTAAAGCTCATCTTTTCTAATCCAGATTTGTTTCACATACCTTTCATTCTTTTCAATGGCATGTTTTCTTAAAGGGCAAGTGTATCTATAATGACCCGTTTTACCACAATGAAAGCAAACGATGTTTTCAGGTAATCCCACATACTTCCTATGTATTGGGTAAACGGTCTGTTTATGCTTGTAACGAAGTCCCTTGTTGTTTCTACTGTGATAAGTGTTTAGCCAATCAAGGGCTTGTGAGGATTTGTTCCAGTGTTTGTTTGTGGCAAGATCAGTTTCAAATTTTTTTATGGTAGCATTCAAGCTCTGCTTTTCATTTAGCAGGGATTCAACTGTTTCTTCCACTTTAGAGAGTTTTTTCTCTACTTGAGTATAATCGCCTTCTTTTAGAACGAGATCTTCTCTAAGCACGTTAATATTCTCATGTAAACCGAGTTTTTCATTTTTAAGAATTTCATTTTCAAGCTCTAGGTCACAAACTTCTCTTTTTAGATCAGCACAGGTGTCTATCAAATTATATAGAAGTTCTTCTAAAGTGGCTTTGTTAAGACCATGTACCTTGTTCTTGAGATCTGAGAAGCTGATTGTTGATTCATCATCTGAATCTGAATCACTTTGTGCCATCAGTGCTACGACCCCTTCTTCAGCTTCAGATTCTCCTTCATCCTCAGAGGAATCTCCCCAAGCAGCCAGCGTAGCTTTCGAGAATCGCTTGCCCAGATTGTTTACAGGGTGTTTTCGACCATGTTTTCGAGGGTGTTCGGGCATCTGATCTTCTCGAAGCAGAGGATAATTTTTGACTAAGTGATCTGGTTTGCCGCACTTGAAACACCCTGTGAGCTGTTCTTTGGGGGTGTTTCTGGACTTACTGAAGTCTTTTCTTTTGTTATTTTCCTTGACCTTTTTGAAGAATTTCTTGAATTTTCTGGACATAAGGGCCATATCTTCATTTTCAAGGTCAAAGTCAGTGTCCTCATGTGCTTTCAAGACAAGCCCATGATCCTTCTTTTGCTCCTCTCTTTGTTGTGAGTTCTTTCGGAGTTCATAGGTTTGGAGATTACTAATTAACTCGTCGAGGGTGATCTTGTTCATGTCTTTAGCCTCTTGGATGGCTGTTACTTTGGCCTCCCATGTACGAGGTAGAATTATGAGGATTTTCCTCACCAATTCTTCAGTGGTGAAAGACTTTCCCAGGGATTTTAACTCGTTCGTGATGTGGGTAAACCGTGTATACATGTCCATCACAGCCTCACGATCACCCATATCAAACAACTCATATTGTCGCATAAGTAGCTCAATTCTAGATTGTTTAACTTGACTCGTACCTTCATGAGCAACTTGCAAGGCGTTCTAGATAGCTTGGGCTGATTCACACTCAGAGATGGGAGTGTATTCATCGGGTCCTAGGCCAAAATATAGTAGCTTCTTGGCCTTGGCATTTTTCTCCATCTTTTTATAGTCCTCGGCATCAAACTCTATGGATTCCTTGGGAACCTTCTTACCATCTTCAAGCACCTTGGTGGGAACAAGGGGCCCGTTCTTGATGAGCATCCATAACTCATAATCTTCTGCCTGAATATAGTTTTCCATCCTATTCTTCCACCAACTATAATGTTGGCCGTTGAAATAGGGTGGCCGAGTAATGGATTGTCCTTCAAGGATTCCTTGTGGTGTACACATCTTCAGAATCTCTCAAGGTGTTAGCCTTTTTGCGAGAGAACCTTCTCTGATACCACTTGTTAAGTCCGTGAGTATTCTACCACAAGAGGGGGGGTGAATTGTGGTGTCTGATTTTCGCGTTGTGAATAACAAACACCCTTGTGACTTGTTTGCAGAGGGTGTTCTCAAATATTGCAAATGCGAAAATCACCAAGATAAATGCGGAAAATAAAGCACACACAATTGTTACGTGGAAAACACCTCTAGCCCAACTGAGGTGTGAAAAACCACGACCTACCTCATGTAGGATTTAACCACTTCACTAAATCGGGCTTAACTCGTTACAAATGCAACACACCTTGTTACAACTTGCAACCACGCAACCTCCTTCTCTGGGACAGGTTACACCACGTCCAAATCTCACCAGATTGGACACGTCCAAAGTCCACACGATTAGGACACACTCACTCACTTTCGACTGATCTGGGATCAAAGTCAACAAACACCTTACTAGGGGTGCTTCTTACTAAGTAGATGTAAGGTACAATGAAAATCCTGTTATGCCAATATATTGAAAGCTCAGTTTAAACACAACTTGTGTCGGTATTTCTTTTCTCAAGTGTAGCTCGAAAAATTCTTCTCACTAGAAAAACCACTTTTGAAATTTTCCTTTTTGCGTATGTTGTGTGTTTCTCATTTTTCTCTCTTGCTTTCTTGTGTCTCTCAATGGGAGTGAAAAAACTGAGATTTTATACACAAAAATCCAACGGTCAAGACCAAAGAATCAGCTAAGTATGGAAAACGATTTTCAAGTAAAAATACTCCCCAACGGCTAGTGATAAACTTTTTCCAAAGTATAAGGGATTTGTTATCTTAAGGGATAACCCTTATCTTCCCATAGCCGTGAAGAAGATTCAAAAGGCAACCAGAAATCTTCAGGTTTTGAAATTTTATCATATCCGAAAATATAGGCAAAGGGAATCTTTTAGTTTTGGCAAATCTCCCAAAACCTATTTTCGCAAATCTCCCATAATATTTTCAAGAAATATCCTTTCCAGAAAAATAGCAATCTTGGAGTTTAAAGAAAGTATTCTGGAGATCTTGGCCAACCGAAATGAATTTTCAAAGATAGCCGGGTATGGCCACTTCAGTTCAGAAACACCCTAGGCACCCTGTTTGCAGGGTTGTTCGCAACTGGTGTTCTGAAGCACTTAGCGCAAATACTGATTCAAGAGATGTTTAAAAAGCGTTTTCAGTATTGGCATATTAACAAGAGTCTAAATAAATAAAACCTATATACCCAAGACTTCTTGTTTTGAACCAGTCATCTTGTCCAAGATTTGTAGAGCTGCTGTGAACACCAAGGCCACCTTGTTTGCTGGGGTTGTTCTTTGCATTGCTAGAGTTCAGGAACATGCCTTACAATCAACTGTCGAGATGGCGTTCTTGACTTAATATAGAATCACCAATTAAAACCTGTTTTGAAGACTTGTTCTCACACGTAGCAAACCAGTTAATACAATAAAGATTTCAAACACCAGTTAGGCCTGTTTGGAGATCGTGTTTGGAGCAACATTACTTGGACAAATTTTTACACTTGGATTTGTTATCATCAAAACTTAAATATAATAACTCAACAGCTTATGAAGTCTTTTAGTAGATGAAGATGAAGAAGAATCCTTAGAAGATGAGGATCCACTGAATCAGTGGAATCTTTCTTATTAGGATCCTCTTTATCAGAAAATGAGTCAGAAGGTAGAGGATCAAAAGAATCATTAGAGAAAACATCAGTAACATTACCCTGACTTACAGGATGAATTAGTTTCTCAAAAAGAAGAAGAAGAAGGAGAAGAATTTTGAAAGAAATTGTAAGGATACTTACAGGGTTCATTAGAATTTCCCACTTGATTATCAATCTTTTAACCTAACCTAAGAGATGTGACTGCATTTACTTTCCTTATAAACTCACTAGGGTTTACACTAGAAGCAGAAGAGGCATGACCCCTAGGGTTTACCTTAGGCTGGCTAGGAAAAGTACTTGGCTCCTTTGAAGATAACGCAAATTGAGAAAACTGTTCATTCGTCATTCTCATCATTTTTTTCATATTAGCATTTATCATGCTCTCCACATTAATGGTAATTCTGCTCTCAATCTTATCAATGTCAGTATAACTAGGAGGATGTTGAACTTGAGCTACAAGAGGTAGAGGTATAGGTGCATTACTCACACCTTCGAAATCTGGTCTCTGAAAAGTGTTGGAGGGATGGGAGACAGGCTAATATGTTTCTAGGAAACATATAGGCTGGGAGTTAGGGACTGCAACATTTGCTCCATCACTACAAGAAACGTTAGGGTGATTTCTCCACCCTAGGTTGTAGTAAGGGAAAAATGGATCATTCTTAGGTCTTTAAAAGGCCATATTCACTTGCTTCTATCCAGTTGATAATTGGTGACCAAGATAAGGACATGCACTTAATGTATGATCTAGGACTTGATAGTGAGAACAAGACACCATAGAATTTTGAGAAATCAGGGGAGTCTAGATAGATAACCCCTTCTACACGTTCTCTAAAACCGCTATCTTAGACTCCAGGTGACTCACGTCACAAACCACATATATCCCACCCCTGGCAAACCTAGAACTTAGACTGACATCTCTAGCAGTTTCCCATCGCATGGTCTTTTCAACAAAGTCATCTAGAAAGTCCCAAGTAACAGTGACGCTCCTAAAAAGAAAGCCACCCTAACACATGGACTCTAACATGGTTTCAATTTGTCGGTCAAGTTCTTCATAAACAATTTGGCACAAATCGTGCCAGGTCTAAACCATGATGGGAACATTAGGCAACAAATTTTAAACCTATCCAAGTGGTTCCAAAATGATTCCCTTTTTAGTTGAACAAATTAATTAATTTCATTCTTTAGCTTAATCGCCATGGCATTAGGAAAGTATTTTCTTAAGAACAACATAACAAAGTCATTCCAAGAAGTAACAAAGTTAGCAACCAAGCCATACATCGATCTCTTAGCAGAATCTTTCCAAGCAAAAGGAATTAATTTCATGTGCACAACATCAACAGAAATATTCGGGAAATGTATCATAGAACATACTTCTTCAAGTTCCCTCAAAAGCAAATATGCATCCTCTAAACCAGCAATTTAGAGAGTATTTGAGTGTAATGAGGCCTTAACTCAAAGGTCACATTTGGTCCTAGGCCAGGAAAATTAAAACATGATGGCAAGTGGTCCTAGGAGGATAGAAAATATCGCTCAAAGATCTCTCTTGTGCCATTTTTTGCAATTCAAGTTCAGGCTTGGGTTCATGTTCAGTTTCCACGCCAGGGTCGGGTTCACTCCTAACAAGTCTTTTGCTTTCGGGGTCTCTAACCCAACTAGTCATGCAAATCCCACACCCTCACAAAAGTGTTTTTTTGGTTGTTTTCTTTTTCTAATTTTTTTTCCATTTGGATTTTCATGTCATTGATTTTTTAATTTTTTTTTGTCTTTCTTTTCCACACAAGAAAAAAACAAAAAGTAAACCAAACATTAAAATTTAAAAAAAGAAAAGAAAATACAAAGTAAACTAAAAGAAAACAGAAAATAAACTAAAACTTAAACAAGCAAAAGCTAAAAAAAAAAAATAAAAACAGAAAATCAAACTCTAAATTCATAATACTATATACAGAAAACTTAGCACAATCAAAAGGAGCATTATCCAGTTAGAGAGTCACGTTTCCAAAGTTAGGATTGAATTCTAAGTTCTGGGGTTTAGAGGCAGAGAATAATCACACACAATTGAATAGAAGATTATGCTTTGATGAATTCAATTAGCGTAATTGCACACAACATACATTCATGCATTGAACTAAGATTAAACATATCAATTGTATATCAAAACATGATTTGAATTAACCGGGGTCAAATCCGAGCAACAATGGCTCTGATACCATTGTTGGAAAATCAAGGACATACCTTAGAGACGCAAAAGTGTAGGGATCTACTGTTCGGTAATTGCCCACGTGTTGTTGAACTAAGTTGACGGTGGCTACTAGAGTCACCATATAATATGATGCTCCAAACCCGAACCTCGTAGATGGCTAGGTTGTGATGGAGAGAAGGTAGAGAGATTGAGTCATATGAGGAATGCTTCTTATCATGGTTGTATTACTTCCTGATTAGTTTTCCCTCTTTTATAATAGCACATAGTATATACAAAATCAGGGAATTAATTACTGAATTAATCTTCTTGGAACTGCCAAATCAATGTTCATTATGTTGTAATAATGTGACTGTTACTTCTCCGATCAACAGGGACAATAGGAGTGAATCCATGTAATCGACAATGAATCTTTGTTACTTGCAACAACCCATACTTGCTTGGCTTACAAGCCCTAATCCCACATTTTAAATTAGCTCCTAAATCCAATGCCATAAGATTTATTTTGTCTCCATAGCACTTCTGAAGGGACAAGAGGTCTCCTAACAAATTTTTTAGTACCACCCAAAGAAAATTCTCGCATATTGCTTCAGCTATTTTGGATGTCCTCTTGAGGTAGGATAAAAGTTCAGGTTTACATAACAAAGTGGGGTCATCAATGATGTGGAGCACATCTCTAATTTGAGGTATTACATAATGTCAAGGCCTTGGTCTAAGAAACACCTTTGATAACTTAAGAAAATGGAGCTTTATAGGTTGAGCCTCCAAGGGTCTTACTAATTTGGGTTCCTCAAGAGGGTCTAGATAGGTCAACATAGATCACAAGACACTTCGTAGCCTTAAATAGGGGGCTCAGGTCATTTCTTGATTGTCACTCTCTTATTTCAGTTTTTAGCATTCTGCATAGTATTTTTACCACAACTTCTAGCTCAATGTTGAGCAAACAAATGAGCTTTAATTTTGACTAAATTTGACATGGATGGAAAGCCCATGATGTCTAGTTTTCAAGGAGCTATAGTAAACCCCCATTGTCCAAGTATCCTTCATGCTATGTGGAAAAATAGGTTAGAGGTTAGTGTAGGGTTGAAATTGCAATGTTTTGACTATAGGTTTCTTTGGTAGCTAAATGGATGAATTAAGGTTGATCTCATATGGGAAATTATTAGACATTCCAAGCTTATCCCACCTCATGGAATTCAGCATATTCCTTTGTTGTGGTTACCGTAGGTGTATGGTTTATCGCCGTGATACTTGAGGGTCGATCCACAGAGATCGATTATGAAATTTAGGTCACTAGCTACGTACTAAGCTAGTGTGGAACATACACATAATTAAGATTGAAGGCACTGTCCAATCATTAATATAAAAGTCAAGTAGTAAACATGAACTTTACTAGAATTCTATAAGAGTGGCCCTATAGAGAAATAAACCAGTTAGGAGATGATGGTATACTGCAAATGGAGAGAGATAGAGAATCAATAACGTAAATTTCAGTTAATTAAACATGAAAACTGGGCAAGAACAACCATCGAAACCCGATTTTAAAATTTGTCTAGAGTTGGGAAGCTGATCAACAACTCAAATCCAAAAACAAAACACAGGACCTCAAATCGAAACCAAAACAAAAGCGAGCGAAGATCTGAATTATAATCTCAACCAAGTAGTGAGACTTAGCTTAAATAAGTTGCAAATAGATTCATGAATCCTGAACTCGAATTTAACTGCTCCAAATCAGATTACACCAATTTTAAATTAAAATCTATATTTAGATTTGAAAAAATGAAACTAGAAAATAACACTGCTCTATGCTATCTTCTTCGAGCTTGAGCCGATTAAATTATGAAAAAATGCAGTGCCTCCAACCGCCATTAATCTTCATTGAAGGTTGTAACCGTTCTTTTAATCTACCCCATTAAATGCTTCCATCAATGCCCACTTGATGAGAGAAATAAAATGATGGTGGTGAAACGGTTATATGAATTAATGTAAGAAAATAAGAATTTAAGAAAGAGGAAAGGTCGATTATTGATGAATGAAGAAAAGGAAGGCGAAGTAGCAGGCGAGGGCTCATCTTCTGGACAGTGAGGAAGAAGAAAAGAATGAGGAGGAAGGGGCTCACCTTTCATGTGCTAGCCATGTGGGATTTAAGTGGATGTAAACTCAGGCTGGCCCAGCCTACAGGAAGAGAAAGGGAGAGGGAGCACAGTTGGGCCTGCGACTTGGACCACCAAGAAATAAAGGCAGAGAAGGGAGAGGCACACGGACTGGGTAGGTAGAGGTGCCAGTTGGGCTTAGCTAGACGTTGGGCTTCGAATTCTTGTGTAGTCTTGGGTGTGATTGGGCTTCGGCCCTTCTTTTTTGCAACACAATAATCAACGTCCTGTATTTCGACTACACCATAGGGAAAAACAAGTGAAACAATATAGGGACCTCAATTTCCCTGGAAAAAGGTGAAGCTTAGAATCATATAAGAGTACTTTGATTACTGGGGTAAACTCTTTCTTAAGAATATGTTTATCATGAAATAACTTAGTCCTCTCTTCTTAAGATTGAGCATTCTCATATGCTTTAGCTCTTATCTCTTCAAGCTCAATCAGTCGCAATCTCCTCTCCTCACCAGCCTGAGTCAAGTCATAGTTCAACATCTTAATGGCCCACCAAACTCTATGTTTTGTCTTAGCAAGGAGATGATAAGGTTTACAACAGACAACCCTATAAGGTGACCTAGCTAAAGGAGTTTTGAAAGAGGTCCTATAAGCCCATAAAGCATTTACAAGCTTGTCGGCCCAATCTTTTCTATTCCTGCTCATAGTCTTTTCCAAAATTTCCTTAATTTGCCTATTAGACACTTCCAGCTATCCACTAATTTGGAGATGATAGGGAGTAGCAAGTCTATGAACTATGGATTACCTCCTCAATAGGGCATCAAAATATTTATTAGTAAAGTGGGTACCTTGATCACTATGATAGCTCGAGGCCTGCCAAATCTAGCAAAAAGTTTCTTCCTAACGAACTTCACAACCACCTTAGCATCATTGGTCCTAGTAGGGATAACCTCTAACCACTTAGAAACATAATCCACAGCTAACAAAATGTACTCATTCCCAAAAGACAATGGAAATGGTCCCATGAAATCTATACACTAAACATCGGACATCTCTACCAAAATGATGGGATTAAGTGGCATCATGTCTCTCCTGCCAATCCTACCCAAGTGTTGGCACCTAGGGCAACCGTTACATGATTCAAAAGCTTCCCTAAACAAGGTAGACCAATAAAAACCACATTGAAGTACATTGGCTGCTGTATTTCTCCCACGGAAATGCCTCCCACCTGCTTGGTCATGACAAAAGGAAAGGACATTCCTGACCTCATGATCGGGAATACATCTCCTAAAGACTTGGTCTGAGCAATACTTAAAGATCCAAGCGTCACCCCAAACAAAGAATTTTATGAAGTGGAAAAACGGGTCTCTATCATTCTTATTCAACCCTTAGGAATCCTACTAGACACTAGGGAGTTCACAATGTCAGTATACCAAGGGTGAGGGTGGATTGCATACGATATTGCTCATCAGGAAAGCATTCAGAAATATTGGACTCATGGTCTCTACCGTAGAGAATCCTAGACAAATGGTCAGCAACAAGGTTTTTAAACCTTTCTTATCCTTAATTTCATAATCAAATCCTTGAAGAAGTAAGAATGCAAGATCCATCTTATAAGTTTAGGCTTAGCATCCATCTTAGAAAGAATGTGCTTAAGAGCAGTATGGTCAGTATAAACAATCACATGAGACCAAATTAGGTAAGATCTAAACTTTTCAAAACTAAAGATTACAGCCAAATATTCTTTTTCAGTGATAGTATAATTTAATTGGGTATCATTCAAAGTGTGATTAGCGTGACAGATGACATAGGGCTTCTTATCAACATGTTGCCCTAAAACCACCGTAATAGCATAGTCAGATATGAAACACATTAACTCAAAGGGCTCTCCCTAGATAGGAGGGTGAAAAAAAGGAGTAGAGGTTAAGGCCTCCTTAAGCTTAGTAAATGCCTTAAGACATTCCTCTGAGAAGTGAAATGACACATCCTTAGCTAAAAGGTTGGTCAAAGGTTTAGCTATCTTACTAAAGTCGTTAATGAATCAACAGTAGAAGCCATCATGTCCAAGAAAAGACCTCACCTCTTTCACACAGGTGGGAGGGGGAAGATTAACAATCAAATCAGTCTTAGCCTGATTTACTTCAATTCCACCTTTAGAAATAATATGGCCTAAGAGTATCCCCTTTTTAAACATAAAGTGACATTTCTCCTAGTTTAAAGTCATATTTTTCTCCCTACACCTTTGCAAAAATTTTCTCAGATTAGATAGCAATCATCAAAGGAAGGCCTAAACACAGAAAAGTCATCCATGAAAATTTCCATGTATTGTTCGGCTAGATCTGAGAAAATAGAAATCGTGCATCTCTTAAAGGTAGCAGGGCAATACACAGTCCAAAAGACATTCTTCTAAAGGCATGCGCCCTAAACGAATAGCTAAAAGTAGTCTTCTCCTGATTCTCAGGAGTAATAAAGATATGTGTGTGGCCAGAATATCCATTTAAAAAGCAATAGAAAGAATGTCTAGCCAACCTCTCCAACATCTGTCAAGGAAGCAAGGGGAAAATGGTCTTTTCGAGTGACAACATTTAATTTCCTATAGTCAATACAAACACGCTACCTAGATTGGACTTGAGGGGGAACCAACTCGTTCTTGTCATTCCTAATCATGGTAATATCGGTTTTCTTAGGAACTACTTAAATAGGATTAGCCCACTCATTATCAGAAATAGGATGGATAATCCCATGGTCTATCCACTTAATCACTTCATTCCTAACTACTTCATGTAAGTTCGGGTTGACGGTCTCGGTAGGGCTTAGCATTATCCTGTAAATGGATTCTATGTTGCTCAATGGAGGACTAATACCCTTAATATCCCCTAAGGTCCAACCTATGGCTTCCTTATTCTCTCTAAGTGAAGTATAAGTTTGTCTTCCTAGTCCCGATCTAAATCAGAAGCAATAATCACATATAAGGATTCATCGGGTCCTAAAAATGAGCACTTCAGAGAGTCAAGAAGAGGTCTCAATTCAAGAGCAGTAAGAGGGAGAACAAACTTAGAAGCAAACTCAGAGGTGGAAGTAGAAGCAAATAAGACAGTCAACAGAAGAGCACAACTCAACAAATTCAAACACCTTATATTCAGGCTCATCAAAAACAAGGAAAGACTCGTACTTAGCAGCAAACGTATCAACAAAATCATCAACAAACAAAGAATCTTCTGCCCATTTAAGAGTAGAAAACTCCATATCATCACATACAGAAGGTTGTCTTTGCAAACTAAAGATATTTAATTCTAAGGTTATGTTACAAAAAGACAATCTCATTATGTCATTTTCGCAATTAATAAGGGCATTGACACTGGTTAAGAAAGGATCCCTTGAATCACAGGGACTTGACTAGTGGTGTCAGCCACCTTTTTAGTTTTAATCACAATAAAGTGCACAGGGTAAATAAAGTCACCCACTCTAATAAGTACATCCTCAACTATACCCGTAGGCAACCTATTCAATCTATTAACTAGCTGGATGACCATCTTGGTAGGTTTTAGCTTACCTAATCCTAGCCTCTCATACTAAGTGAAGGGTACCAAATTGACACTGGCCCCTAGGTCACGCAAAGCTCTATGAATAAGTTGGTCCCCTATGACTATCGAAATAGTAGGAAAACTAGGGTCCTTATACTTCACCAGGATCTGATGAGAAATGATGGAATTAGTGCCACAGGTTGAGAAAACCTTCTTAGGGACACTAGTAGGTCTTTTGGTGGTATACAAATCCTTTAAACACCTAACATACGAAGGTATTTGCTGAATAACATTGAGTAATGGAATGTTGATTTTGACTTGAGAGAAGAGCTCTCTTATCTTATTAACATGTGATAGGTCTTTCTTTTTCAGCCTATGGGGGAAAGGAGTTAAAGGCTTGTGGACTCTCTTTACAAAAGAAGGCGAAGAAGAATCTTGAGGAGATCAAGGATCCACTAAATTAGCAGAATCTTTCTCCTTCGGTTCGTCTTTTGCAGAAGGTAAGTTACAAAGCAGAGGATCAGAAGGATCACTAGGGACACCATTAGTAGTATCCCCTGAATTAATGCATGAACCAGTTTCTGGAGAAGAAGAAGAGGGAAAAGAATTTTGGAAGAAATTGTGAGAGTACTTGCAGGGTTCATTAGAATTTCTTACTTGGTTATCAATCTCTTGACTTGATCTGTGAGGTATAACTGCATTTACTTTCCTCACAGGCTCACAAGGGTTAATTCTAAAGGAAGAAGAGGCATGACCCTTAGAGTTCACATTTGGCTAACTAGGAAAAGTACCTGGCTCCCTAGAACATGATGCTAATTAGGAAAATTACTCAGTCATCATTCTTATGGTTTTTTTTTCATATTAGCATTTATAATCCTTTCCACATTATTATTAATTCTCCTCTTAATTTTACCAATGTCAATGTAACTAGGAGGAGGTTGAGCTTGAGTTATAGGATGTAGAGGTCTAGGTACATTAGGCATACCTTGAAAAACGGGTCTCTGAAAAGAATTAGAAGGGCGGGAGATAGGTTGGGAGTTGTTTTTAGGAAACACTCTAGGCTAAGAGTAAGGGACTGCAGCATTTTGGTCCCCTACTCGAAGAGAAAGGGTGACTTCTCCACCTTGGGTTGTGGTAAGGGGAGAATGGGTCATTCTTAGGTCTCTAAAAGGCCATACTTACTTGCTCCTATCCAGTTAATAACTAGTGAGCAAAATAAGGATATGCACTCAATGAATGATCTAAGGCTTGACAATGAGAATAAGACACAACAGAAGTCCAATAAATTTGGGGAGTTTGGGCAGATAATCGCTTCAACATGTTCTCTAAAACTGTTATCTTAGATTCAAGGTGACTCGCATCAGAAACAGAATGCATCCCAACCCTAGAAAATCTAGAACTTAGATGGTGGTCTCTAGCGGTTTCCTATTTCATGGTATTTTCAGCTAAGTCTTCTAGAAACTCCCAAGCGGTAGTGGTGCCCTTAGAAAGAAAGTTACCCTGACATATGGACTCTAACATGGTTCGGGTTTGTTGGTCAAGTTCTTCTTAAACAATTTGGCACAAAAGTGCTTGGTCCAAACAATGGTGGGGACACTGGGCCAACAAATTCTTGAACATATCCAAGTATTTCTGAAACGATTCCTTTTCTGGTTGAACAAATTGATTAATTTCATTCCTCAACTTAATTTCTTGGCATTAGGAAAATATTTCCTTGGGAACAACTTAACATAGTCATTCCAAGAAGTAATATAATTAGCAGCCAAGCCATACATTCATCTCTTGGCAAAATCTTTCAAAGCAAAATAAATTAATTTCATGCATACAACATCAATAGAAATTTTCGGGAAATGCATCACAGAACATAATGCTTCAAATTCCCTAAACAACAAATATGCATCCTCTAAACCAGTAAATTTGGGGAGCATTTGAGCGTAATGAGGTCTCAACTCGAAGGTCACATTAGCTCCTAGGTAAGGCAGATTAAAACATGATGACAAAGTGATCCTAGGAGGATAGAAAATATCGCTTAAAGATCTCTCTTGTGCTATTTCTTACAATTCAAGTTCAGACTTTGGTTTAGGTTTAGGTTCAGGTATCGGTTTAGGGTCGGGTTTACTTCTAATAAGTCATTTGCTCTTGGGGTCTCTAGCCCAACCAGTCATGCAAATCCCACACCATCACAAAAGTATTTTTGGTCCTTTTATTTTTCTAATTATTAGATTTTGATTTTTTTGGTTTTGATTTTTTCTCGTTCTTTTTGCACACAAAAAAAAACAAAAAGTAAACTAATACTAAAACAAAAATAGAAAGCGTAAAATAAACAAAAAGAAAACAAAAAATAAACAAAAATTTAACAAGCAAAAGCTAAAAATAAAATTAAAACATAAAATCAAACTCCAAAATCGGAGTACTATACACAGAAAATTCAGTACAATCACAAAGAACGTGAATATATTTTGTTTTTCATTTTTTTGTCCCAAAATAGTGCAGAAATTTCAAACGCAGAAAACTATTTCCAACAATTGCTAAAAATTCTAGAAATGCCTAAAAATTCCACAAAAACTCAACTAAACCCTAATAATTCCTCAGAATCCAATAAAAATATCAAATCAGCAAAATAAGCACCAAAACAACACTAAAAGATCCAAACAAAAACTAAAAATCCAAAGAAACCTAGACAGCTATTGTTTGCCAATTCCAATTATATTCCTACACTAGCTGAAACTGTTAGTTCTGAATTTTTTCCAGTAGAAAATAATGACAAAAAATGAAAATTAAATTGACCAAAATAAAAAAAATACAAACTCTAATCAACAATAAAGAAATAAAAGAAATCTAAACTAAACTAAAATAACTAAAACTAAACAAATAGTTAAAAGAAATCAAAAATCAAAACGTACGAAAAGAAACGAAAATGACTCAATCGACTAAACAACAACTCAACTCAACACGCACCTTAATTTGACAAAATTCATACCCGGCAAGAGCACTAAAAACTTATTGTGATTATCGCAAGTGTACGGTTCATCGTCGTGGTACTTGAGGGTCGATCCATAGAGATAGGTTATGAGATTTAGGTCACTCATTAAGTACTAAGCTAACGTGGAACATACATATCACTAATATTGAGGGCAATATCTATTGGATAACTAATATAAAACTCAAGTAGTAGACATGAACTTTAATAAAATTCCATAAGAGTGGCCATACAAAGAAATAAACTAGTTACGAAGATGATAGTATACTGCAAATGGAGATGGGGAGAGAGAGAGAGATAGAGAGATAATCAATAAGGTAAATTCCAGTGAATCAAAGATGAAAACTAGGCAAGAATAAGCATTGAAACCCGATTTTGAAATTTGTCCATAGTTGGGAAGGTGATGAACAACTCGAATCCAAAAACAAAACACAGGACCTTAAATCAAAACCAAAGCGAAAGCGAGCGAAGATCTTAATTATAATTACAACCAACACCAAAAATAGCAATACTCAGCTTGAATAAGTTACAAACAGGTTCATGAATCTTGAACACGAAATCAACCTCTCCAAATCAGATTACACCAATTGAAAATTAAAATCCATATTCGAAATTGAAAAAATGAAACTAGAAAATTGTTTGAGCTAAAAATGTGATATTTTTAAGGCACTTTTTCACCAATTTTATGCTCGTTTTAATAATATTTTTTAGGTTTTTAATTGATTTTATTTTATTTTGCAGATTTTGAATAAATGCGGGAAAAAGGGTTTAAATGGCGGAAAAAGTGAGAAAAATAGAAGAAGTGTCGGAGGTTGAAGAGCCGGACCAAATTCCAGAAAAAACCGGCCAGAGAAAGAAGAAGAAAATAAAAAAAAACCAGACCGGTCCAGTGAACCGGACCGGCCGGTTCAGCTGAATCGGTTCCCATTAAAACAGCCCCCTTCCTCGCGTGTTTCTCTCTCCTCCCTCTTCCTCGCGTCTGCTTCTCTCTCCCTGACGCTTCTTCTTCCACAACCCAGTAAATCCCAATCTCTCCTCGACCCCCGTCTCCCCCTGACCCCGTAACCTAGACCCACCTCCATCCTCGCTTCCACCCGGCTCCCTCTTGCACCCAATAACCATCCCAGCCGCCGTTTCCACGAAACCCAGAAACCGGAAACCCCGATTCCACCGAAATTCACCCACGGTTTTCCACCACTTCAGAAACACCATCCCACCATCTGCACCATCCACGTCTTCAACCTCACTGGCTTCATCTTAGCCATCCACGCACGCCATCCCAATCAACGATTGAGAATCAGGATGGGGTCGGGTATAAAGGCTTGAAGAAGACGACGCCATGGGAGGTCAGGAAGAGTAGGTAATTAGGAGTAGATTAGGTTTAATTTCGTTTTAGGCTTAGTTTCGTTTAATTTTCGCTTTCAATTTCCATTTTGTTTTCGAATTTCTGAATTAGGGTTTTAGTTAAATCGTTTTTAGGGTTTCGACTTCGAATTTGCATTTCTGGGTTTCGAATTTTGGGTTGTACTGATGATGTTGGTTCGATTTTTGGCAAAACAATTATGGGTTACTGAATTTGATTTCCCCTCTCCCTTGTTGCGGTTTGTTTGAATTGCTGTTCTTGGTTCTGGTATGTTAATTTTTGTTCGAATGGTTGCAATTCTGGGTAGCTGAAGATTGTTACAGCTTTTGTGAGTTTCATTCTGCTTTCGATTTTGTGTCAATTCGTTCCTCTGTTTGTTTCACCCTTCCCCTGTCTTAAGCGTGGTTTTGTGCCCTGTTATTACTCGTTAAGTTTGCTTCTGGTTGTTCTGATTGCTTTGTTCTGTCATGAATCAACCCATTTCCCCTGTTGCTGATTTCATTTCGGTTCTGTTGTTCTTGTTTTTCATTTCAGTTTTGCGTTATTTCGTTCCCCTCCCCTGCTCCCATAATTGTCATAATTTGCCTTAGTTTAATTCTAGAATAATAAAGGAATTAGGTTGTTAGTTTTTGAATCATGATTAATTTCAAGTTTAGTATGGTTTAATTTGGGTGATTAACATAAGGGTTAGTTTAGGTTTAGTCTATTTAGTTAATTGGGTTGTTTTAATTCTTTGTTGAATTAGGATTAGAAGAGTTAATTAGGATTAAATGAGTTTAGTTGAATTAGGTTGTTAAATTGCTTTAAATAACATCACTTAGTTTAGTTGATTTAGTTTAATCATTTTGTCTAAATGACCATAAATCTCACGTTTTCCCTGTGGACCGACCCTTAAGTACTACGACTGACAATCGTGAGTATTTGAGGTATCATTTTCCTTTTTCTTTAATTTAATTTTCCATTCCCCCTCAAAAACCCATTAACAAAAATAACACTGCTCTTTGCTGTCTTCTTCGACCTTGAGCCGATTAAATCCTGAAAAATGCAGCACCTCTAACCACCATTAATCTTCATTGAAGCCTTTAACCATTCTTTTAATTGCCCCCATTCAATGCATACGTCATTGGCCACTTGATGAGAGAAATAAAACGATGATGGTGAAGCAGTTTCATGAATTGATGCGAGAAACTGAGAAATTAAGAAAGAGGGAAGGTCATTATGGATGAATGAAGAAGAGGAAGGCAAAGCAGCAAGTGGGGGCTTGGGATCTGTGTAATGAGGAAAAAGAAAGGAAAGAGAAGGAAGGGGCTCACCGGGTCATGTGTTAGCCGCGTGGGATTTAAGCGGGTTGGGCCAATGAGAAAGAAAGAAAGAGAAGGGAGAGGCACACGGACTTCGCAGGTAGAGGTGCGGGTTAGACTCGGCTACTCGTTGGGCTTCGAATTTTGGTGGAGTCTTGGGTGCGACTGGGCTTCGAACCTTCTTTTTTCTCTTTTCCTTGATCTAAGTCACTTTTTGTTCAACTTCTTTTTTTTAAATTTTTTTTTCTAAATAACTTATTCATTCTTCACATTTTTTCAAATTCCTATAAAAAAAACAAAACTGTATTAAAAATCCTAATTTAATAATTTATTTTGAGCAAAAAAATATAACAAATGGTACAAAATATCATAATTTTAAGTTGAGCAACTACAATGAGAGGGTTTGACGAAGCCACTAAAAAGTACAAGCGCGGAAAAATTTTCGGCTTAATATTTCTATCTTATGGTACCCCTTTTCCTTTCCATTTTTTTGCCTTAATTTTTAAGCATTTCATTAAGTTGAAATAGTGCTCTAAATTGATTAACTAGAAATCTTTTTGATCTCATTGTCTAGCCTAGTGGCTTGGGGTAAAGGCCATTATCTTTCCAGCTATACATGTCCCTAATCCTTAGTGTGTAATTCTTAGGTTTGAGTATTGAATCAAGAAAAGCTCTTAATTTAATGGGTAATTTCTCTCTCCAAATCTCTTACCTTTTCCTCTTGGTTTAAGAGTGGTGATATGAGCTATAAGTTTGCCTTGATCTATGGTGGCTAGGCCTTTAGCAGATAGAGAGGTGCTACGTTAGTCAAATGGAGGATTATCCCTCATATATAGTAGACATATCATTTCATTAGTTTGCTGTTTATTGGCTTTCATAGCAGGATACACAAAATTACTTTAAGTTGTTGGAATTCTTATCAACATCAATGGGGTACTCATCAAGTCCTTTTGGTCTTCTCTCCAAAGTGCAGGCTTTTAATTATCAAGGGGGATTAGATCCGATTCAATTAGCAAAAGAGAATTGGCAAAGGTGTAGACTCCTACATCTAGTATCAAGTTGGAAAACATTTTTTTACATATGATACCTATTAACTTTGTTAAACAAGGATGAAATTAAGGAGGGCAGTGGGGCCATATTCCCCTTCTAAAACTATAGTGTCAGACCTAAAAGAGTTGAAGTGTTGCAGGACAAAATTCAAGAATTAGAAATTGGGTCCAAGTAAACATTACAACAATTACAAATCCAAATTGCAAAAATTACAACATATGTAAGATATAAGTTACAACAATGATATATGGAGACAACCTACACGGGAGTAGCGTTGGAAAAACCAAAAGCTGCCCAACAACAGCAGGCGACTTGGTTCCTCTATCGTCATCAGAAAGCTCTTGGTTGGATATGCTATGATGATTTAGATGCGTTTGATTTTGATTTCATATTTTGAATTCACTTTGATATTTGGATATGAAATTCACTTCACGGTCCCAAGATGGAAACTCAAACGAATTAATGACAATTGGAATTGGCGAATGGTCTTATTATCCCCAACCTGATGAGTCTATTCAGGCTCACTTTTTCGCCTGCTCATTTTGTCTTGCCCGCTTGCTAGCCCATGAATTCTTCCGATCTAACAAAATACACTGCAATATCATATTAACCAAATTACAACTTTGTACAAACCATAAAACACAACAAAATGACCAGTGTTAGATCACCAATCATTAAACTTATACGACAACAATAAAAGGTTATAATCTAAGAAAAAGAATCATCTGAAATTTTTGATATGGAAATTTCAAATTTAAAATTTGAAATTTCCAGAAATGAAATTTCGGAAATTTTACATTCTGAGCTAAAGTTCAAACCTCCAATTCTATAAATTTTGAAACTTTATCTAAATTTCGAAATTTTAGATGCGAAAGCAAAATTTGTGACCTGAAATTTTTCGTAATTTAAATTGGGATAGCTCAAAGTTTCAAAATTTTTTAAAACATCATCTAA
Source organism: Selenicereus undatus (assembly GCA_017589665.1). Classification (NCBI taxonomy): domain Eukaryota; kingdom Viridiplantae; phylum Streptophyta; class Magnoliopsida; order Caryophyllales; family Cactaceae; genus Selenicereus; species Selenicereus undatus. The sequence goes on along the minus strand of JACYFF010002017.1, from coordinate 8,129,898 downwards.
AATTCGAATGTATTTTAGGCCTGAATTTTGCAAATTTCAACCCCAAATTTTTTTAAACTTCAATAGAATTCGAAAGTTTTGACATGAACTCAGAATTTTAGATTTGAAATTTGAAGTATTTAAGATTTGAAATTTTTTAAACTTCAACTCCATAACTTTTGCAGCTTCAAGTTTTGATTTTTAGATATGAAATCAAAATCTTAGGCTAAAGCATTCAGGTATTTCATAATTAAATATTAGATATTTAAAGAAATGATGCACAACATATTTTATTAAAAGAAAGAGTTAAAAATAAAAAAGCAAGGACATACAGCAACTCCAATTGAATGTCCCTCTTTCGCAGGGTCTACGAAAATCCAGATGTAGGAAAACTTACCTCTATAGACATAATTGGTTGTAAAGAGACTGATTCTAATAAGCCCACATAGAAAGTTTTAGGAAAATATTTTAGAAGTTGAAAATCATTTGGTAAACAAAGACAACAAACATAGGGCATAATTACTTTAAATAAAATCAATTATAATGAACAACAGAGAAAGGGTAGGAGTTGTATGTACCTTAAGTAGCAAACAACGATATAATACTAATCTAGCTAAGAGTAGTCTACAATTTAAACAATTGGAGGAGAGGGAGTAATAACTTAGATGCGATGAGGGGACTACTAGCGTACAAGATGCAACAAATGCAGGATAGCATAAAAGCCAATAGAACACCGCATATTTTCTACCGCACAGAAGTCAAAGTAGTTCCAAAACTCTTGCTACCTAATGGTCTAAAACCTTAATCCTAGACCTTCATAACTTCTTACCCTGAGCCATGTCCTCTGTGCACCGTAAAAATTTTAAATCATGTCTAATCACCTCATCCCGAATTTTTTAAGACGTCCTCTACCTCTTCTGCATTCTGGGAGGTAAATCACCTCATATCTTCCCACAGGTACTTCCACACCCCTCCTTTTTACATGACTAAACCATCTAAATTTGGTTTCTTTCATCTTACCTTTTATGGGTGTCATTTTTTCTTTGCTTCTAATAATCTCATTCGTTATCCTATTCAATCTCATATTATGGCACATCTAACAAGTAATCCTCATCTCTGTTACCATCAACCTATGGACTTAGTTTCTTTTTATTGACCAATACTCATAGTCATGCAATAGGTTGCTCTAACTACCATAGGATATACTTTACCTTTCAATCCCATAGGAATCCTCTTATCACCTAGCAACCCTTATGCATTTCCCTATTTTTGCCATCCAACTTAATATGGGGATTAATGTCTCTATCAATATCCTCTCTCTCTTAAAGGAACAAGTCCAAATATTTAAACTTCTTTGCCCTTGGTATTGTTGTCCATCAATGGTGGCTTCTCCATTTGCTCTCTTCCCCTCCACTGAAACCACACCTCAAATATTCAATTTTGATATACTTTATTTAAAATTCCTAGACTCTAGGATATGCCTCTATCACTCCAACTTACTGTTAACCTCATTTCTAGTCACATCAATAAGGGCAATATCATCCGCCAACATCGTACACAATGGCACCTCATCTTGGATCTCTTTATTGAGTTTGTTGTTGGACTTAGCAAGGACATATGAGAGGAAAAAGGAAGCATGATCTCTTCAGTGTTGGAATTCAAGAGTCCAGATCTCGAAGAGGCACCGCCATTATTGATATGAAGCAGAAAAAGGGGTCTCACCGCTTTGATTATCATAGTAAACTGTTGCATTTGACTGTTGTGCTTGGGATGCTTCTAGGTTTGGATTCAACACCATAGTAATAGTTAGGAAGGAAAAAAAAAATGCAGGCTTGAGATGCTTTTACGTTAGACTAAAGAGGATGGAGAGAGAAATCGTAGGTAAATTTTTGTCAGGGAAGAGAAATAAAATAGGAATTTGGGCATTCATGCATAGTTTAGAGAGAGAGAGTAAACAGTGAGGTAAAATGGGGGTTTGTACCAGAGAGAGAGAGAGAGAGAGAATAAAGATGGGGATGGAGGTTTCTTTTACTAGAGTTGTTAGAATGAGAGGGAAATAAGGGAAACGGAGGGTGCTCCTTTTTTGTTGTTCTTTTTTGAAGGGAAGCGTGAGATAGAGAGGAGAGAGAGTAAAGAGGGATGTGCCATGGGGTTCTTGAAGCTTATGGAAAAGCATAACCATCAACGAGAATTTTTTAAAATTTCAAAAAATTAACCATTGACGAACCCATCTGTCGCCACCATAAGGTTAAATGTTTTTAATTTTATTTATCCAAGTCCGTCGTAGGTTATATCAGGTCCTTTACTGAGTTTATTGTAATATACAATGGAATTTTTACCCATTGCTAACTTTTTACATGTTTGTTTAAATGATATCATCGTCAATTCTATGGTTGTCAGAGGTGGAATATTTTTTCTATTGCTATATTCCGCCATTAATTTGCGTCTTTTTAGTGGTGAAAATAGCATAGTGGCAAAATGGAAACAAAAAACTTAAAGGCTTAGTTGCATTATCATCTTAGGACTTGAAAAAGGTACCTTAGGAGTAAGCAGAAGATCAATGTGATTTACATGTTTTAGAAGGTAGTTACCGCTGAAGTAGTCTAAAACTACCTCCAGTACCAACTCCCCAGCTTGAGTCAAGCAAATTTTGAAGAAGCCACCATTATAACCTTTTGGTCCTAGTGCCATCACATTAAGATTGTCGAAGACGGTAGATTTAACATCAAGAACAAAACAAGGTTTGCTGAGAATGCCTTGGTGTTCTAAAGATAGGACATTACCAAAGTTAAAAACTTCATACTAAGGAAAGGGCTTCCCGGACCATAGTGACCTCCAAGCATTTTTTTTATCAAAAAATTCAACCACATGAAACTATTCTCATTTTGCTAGTAAGTACAACTATCTACTTGTCCATTGCCAACATAGGTTAATTTACATGGTTTGACACTTATTTCTAATTCTCATGTCGTCAACTTAGGTGTAGAACAACACTGTACATATAGCCACCCAATCCAAGCCCAAATAGGAAGAACAAAAATGCATAGCCCACTCAACATATTATATAAGGTGGACCTTCATAAATATTTATTTGTGCAAACCTTAGTAATATAGGAATTGTGAACTATTGGTTAAGAGTTGGGCTCTAATTCTAAAGGTCCTAAGTTCGAATTTTGCTAACAACAAATTCTTTATTTTTAAAATTTTTATCTTTCTATCCTTTTATGGGAACATTTGCTGAGGTTTTTTGTTTCTGAGAAAAAACATATTATGTTAGTCACTGTTTAGATTTCAATCAAATATTGTCAATAACATATTATTTACTAAACATAATACCAACCGAAAGATATTATGTTGTTCACAAAAAGTTAACATATTATTCACAAAACGTCAACTTGTATACACAAGATATAAACCCAGTGTTCAAAAAAATAGAATTCAAAGCTAGCAATGTTTTATCATCCACAAAAAAAATTGTTAGTTTTTTTATTTTAAAAAAATTATATTAATCAAAGTTCCAAAAAATTGTTTTATTATTTATAAAAAATGTTTACCTATTGTCCACAAAACATAAGCCCACAGTTCACAAACTATAATTAAATTATTCATGAAGTAGAATTTCATGCAACAATGTTCCCTAGTGATGTGGAGCAAACTACAAGGCTTGAGCTACTCCCCCAAACCAAGGCTATAACCAAAGTAGAAGCAAATAATGGCTCTTGGGAATATGGCTCAAGGACTAGGTCCTCGAATGTCATTGTTGAGTTGGGGTCCTTAAAGGAGCCTAAGTACGCCTATAAAAAGTGGGGCCGCAATTAGTAGCCTTAGGTAAGGAGCTTAGTTATATTTGTCCCCTATAGCAGTTTCTTTTTATTTTCAAGATTACAGGCAAAATATTTTCCCTAAATTCTAGCTCAATTTTGAATGGACAAATGGGCTCCAATTCTGCCTTAAATATCTCCTACAAATTTATCCATTTGGGATGGTGAAGGAGGCAACCAAGCAAGTAAAAGTGTAGTAAATTCTAGCTTTGCATTTTATCTAGTGGTTCCCCTATTCTTTGTCTCAATTGTACAACTAGCTAGAATTTCATTTGTTGCTTTCTTTGTAATAAAAAGCTTGGATAGGATTGTTTTCACATTGGAGGATTTGGATTATTGAATTAAAAAGCTTGCTATTTGTTATCTCTCTATAATAATATCATGTTTTAAATCTTTCTTGGAGAGTGGTGATTGTGAGTCTTCCCTTTATTTCAGTCTTGGGTCCTTAGGCTTATAATGCTTGAATGGTGAGTTGATTAGTTTAGGTTATTGCTTAGCCTATGTCCTAGAGACATCTTCTTTTAATTGTTGTTGATTCTAGTTTCCATAAATCAAAATCCACTAAATTTATTTGCTTTGGGTTTGATCTTAGCTTAGAGTTGCATTCTAGTTCATCAAGGTCTTCTTCTTTTGTGGGTTGCTGGTCATCTTCATCACTATGGGAATCATCATGAAGATCAATACCTTTACTCGGGTAAAGGGTGCCCTCTTATGGATCAAGTGGCATCAGAGCAAAAAGTTCCTTTATTTGGGTAAGCATCAAATCCTCAAGCTTTGTGTTGGATTGTTGCTTTAGTTCTTTCCATTTAGTTATATTTTGCTTTGAATATTCTCCTATACTTTTCCTTTTACTGAACCTAAAAGAGCCAAGCACACTTCTACCCCAACCAAAACCCTATAAACCCACACTTTGACTTCACTCAAAAAAATCTTCTCTTACAAAAACTAATAAACCCTTCTTAGTCCATAAGGAACCGCAAAATAGCTCAAACATAGTCCCCAACCCAAACACAAAAATTGCAGGAGACTGTCAGCCAGAGGCCACCACAGATATTCCATGTGCCACCCCATGGTCCATGGCCTTATCCCATTTAACCTTTCTTCTCCCATAGCAGACCACGACACCACGTGGTCATCTCCATATTTTGTAGTTCACTTGTTCTCATTTTAAACCTTTATTCCTCTCATTTTCCCAAACTATTTTCACCTTTGTGTTCACCATACCATGAAAGATAAAATGCTATTTAAACTTCAAGATCAAGTAAGAAAGCTTAACCAACAAATGGTGCAAGTGAAGAAGGCCAGGAAAGAACTTGGACTCCTCATTTTGATGGTAACGATTTGGATCCTACCATCCATTTGAGATGTATTCAAATACTTGAAGATTATTTTGAGGCAAAAGAGTGCTCAAGTGAAGAGAGTTTCATGGTAACTAGTCAAAAAATCAAAGGTTATGCTCAATATTTGTTTGAATCCTTTAGAAGGGGGAGAGCTCTTCAAGGGAAACCTAGAATCAAGAGTTGGAGATGGCTCAAGTCATACATGAATGTGAGATTCAACCTAGATCAACTCTAATAAGAGGAACCCTTGAAGGAAGAACCCATTGTTACTCAAGAAGAAGAGCCCTCTTTGGTTCAAGAGGAGGTAAACTAAGAAAATAATATCATTTTTGATCTTGAAGAGAAAGAAGTTGAATCAAAGCCCACCTTCGAGATTATGCTATCTATTATCACTCAAGCACACTCTTACACTCTCTATTGGGTCAATTTAGGAATTAAGGTAAACCTCATAAAACAAGATCTATTTTCATACTCAATGAACACATTTACAGAAGAGGCTTTGTATGAGATGTTTGCTTTGAATGCTTGTCAAGCTTTTCTTGCTAGGCCATGGTTGTTGGATTATTACATGAGTTATAATGGGCATGATTAGTAAAAGTCAAGGGGCAGCATTACCATATGATTCTTTATTCCTACCTCACAAATACAAACCAAGGGAGGGATGTGGGAAAAATCTCTACATGAATGCAACATGGAACAAGAGAACCAATACCAAGAGCAAGCCTATATTTGCCTTTCTCTTGGTTGACTCAAACATAATAGCAGAAGTGACACCCCTATTCCCCTTAGTTCAATCACCTTTGGATGAGTTTCGGAATGAAGACTATCAAGGTTTGATGTCCCTTGATGATTATCATCTACCTCTTAAATGTAAGAGCTTACTCTCCTTTGCTACATTTTCAACAAGCTAATGGGTATAAGATCTTATGCATTTAATTGCTTTAAGAAAAGGTACTTAAGAGTTTCAATAACTTGTATATGTTTAAGAGAGGAGGAGTTCTTACCATATTGGGTATTTTCAAACCTAAAGGCGGTAAAAAGCTTTCAAGGTTGGTGTTGATGGCTTTAAACTACAAGGATTTGAGGACAAATCTTTCTCAAGTGGGAGAGGTTGATCCAAGGTAAATTACAAGGTTCGACCTACTCCTCCAAACCAAGGCCAAGATTCAAGTAGGAGTAATTATGAATCTTGGGAATAGGGTTCAACCACTCGGTTCTCCAAGGTTGTTATTGTCTTAGGGTCATTGAAGGAGGCTAAGTAAACTTAGGAAAGGTGGTAAGGCAATTAGGAGCCTTAAATAAGGAGTTTAGTTATAGTTTTTCTCCATGGCCATGTCTTTTTATTTTCCAGCTTACGGGTAAAATATTTTCCTTGACTTCTAGCTCAATTTTAAATGGGTAAAGAGCTTTAATTCTAGAAAACTACACATGAATGGATAGCCTCATATGCATAATTTCCAACAAGCTACGGATCACCTTCAGATTCTAAGTTTGAGTTAGTTATGAAGCTTAAACTAGACAAGGGTCGTTGCAAGTGTGCATGATTTTAATTATGAGCTTAATTGGGTTAACAAATGGGTGATCTAGGGTTAAACGTTTACGGGATGTTGGCGCAATCTCCAGCAAATGGCCTCTTGAATAATTCCTCCATTCGGGGTGGTGTAGGAGGCCATCAAGCATGTACAAGTGCAGCAAATTTCAATCTTGCATTTTATCCAATGGTCATCCTTTTTCTTTGTCTTTAATTGTAAACTAGCTAGAATTTCATTGGTTATTTTCCTTGTAATCTTATTGGTTGATACAAAGCTTGGAGAGGAGGGCACCCACTATATAGATTGGAGGATTTGGATTATTGAATGAAGAAGCTTATTGCTTGTTGTCTCTAGAAAAGCCTCATTTTCTTCATCTGTCTTGGGGATCAATGGTTGTGAGTCCTCTAGTTTTTCAATCTTTAATGCTCAGGCTTTATAAAGTTGCATGGTGGGTTGATTAGTCCAGGTGGTGACTTAAACTTCATCCTAGACATATCTTCTTTTCATTGGTGTTGATTCTAGTTTTCACAAATCTAAATCCACAAAATTTATTTGCTTTAGCTTTGGTCTTTGCTTGGAGTTATATTCTAGTTCATCCAAATGTTCTACTTTTATTGGTTATTTCTCATCCTCGTTATTTGGGAATCATTATCAAGGCCAAGGGCTTTATTTGTCCCAAGGGTATCCTTTCATGGACTTGGTTGTCCACCATATTTATTTTTTTAATAAATGTATTCTGTCAGTTAAAGTTTCGATTAAAAAAGAATATCTTGTTCACAAAAAGTTAAGTTGTTGTTCACTAAAAGTTAAGAATATAATTCACAAAATGTAAGGCTATTACTCAAACCCCAAGAAATTACCTCTTTGTCATTCTTTTTAACTTTTTTATCAACATTGTCCAGCTTTTTTAAAAATATTTTTTTAGTTGAAGTTGATTTTTATTCAAGCGATATTCTGTTGTTCACAATACATTGACCTAATGCTCAAAAGGATAACCTATTGTTCACAAAATAGGACTTATATTAGAAACGTTCTATTGTTCACGAATTTTAAAGTTTTTTAAAATATTATGTTAGTAAAAGTTTTCTTTAAATCAAGTTTTGTCCACCAAAATTTGTTCACCAAACAATGATTATTGTGCGTGAAAAACTAACTACCAATAAAAAAATTTCTATTCTTTACCAGAAGACAACCTATTATTCAGAAAAAAAAAGTAATCTAATATTTGCATAATAGACACCTATTGTTCATAAAATAGAACTTGTGATATATAATATTGCTTACAAAATTGAATCAAATTTTGAGAATTGAAGATTAAGGGTTAAAATTAAATTGTTAAAAAGATAAGTCAAATAATATTATCAACAACAAAAGTTCTATTATTAATAGAAAATCCACCTGTTATTCACGAAAACTTAACACATTCTTTATAGAAAAAAAGAAGAGAGAAGTTAAATATAATTTAAAAAATAAAAGAAATAGGTTGAAAGAAAACAAAAAAGAAAGATCATAATAAATAAAAAAGGAAAGCTGAATATGATTTAAGGAATGCAAGAAATATGCTAAAAGAAAACAAAGAAGAAAGGTAATAATAAAATAAAACATCAGAGTGAAAAGGATTGAAAAAGAGACAAAGAAGATGAAAGTCTAACAAAATTAAAGCATGATTCCCTCCTAAAAAAACAAAAAAATAAAAACAAGCAAGTCTAATGATTGATGAACCTTGGATTTGAATGAAAACGACTACGATAATCAAAGTTTTCACTGCCACCGCACCTGCCATTAATTCTTGTTTGTTTAGTTTACAATCAATAATATCATCTGTTCCTGCAATGCTCATAACTTCAATTTAATACGGATAATAAAGTCTGGGTGTACCATGCTACAACAACAACAATAACTCCCATCATGGGCCTCACTTTCGCAGGATTTGGGGAGATCCATATATAGGCAACCTTAACTCTACGCCCATGACTACACGTAGAGAGACTGTTTTCAATACAACCGCATAAAATATTTTAAGAAGATATTTAGATGTTGAAAATCGATTGGTAAAATAATTAAGTAAACACAAGACCCATATACTTAAAATAACATAAGATAACATGAACAATAGAAGAGGGGTAAGAGTTTTGCATGCCTTGACCAGCAAGCGGTGAAATACTACTAATCCAACCAATAGCATTCTACATTCAAACAATTTGAGAAGGAGGGGGGGAACCACTATTGCTAAGAGGCCATGATTTAAGTAGTCAAAGGTGTGATAATAACATTCCTGGTAAGATAAATCTACTAGCCTACAGGATTACATCATGAGAAGGAAACAATAATAGCCAGTGCCACATAACAACACAATACTACTCAAATAAAAGCCAAAGGAGGGACTAAAAGTATGCTAATTTTGATATGAAAAATTAATCCTAGATATTTATAGACTTCTATCCTGAGTCATGTCCTCTGTTAGACCTACAAACTTCAAATCATTTCTAGTTATCTTGTTCTAACTTTTCTTTAACCCTCCTGTACCTTTTCTATATGCCAAAAGGCTAATAGTCTCGCACCTCCTCACTAGTGCATTCGCACTCCTCCTCTTAACATGACTAAACCATCTTAGTCTAGTTTCCTCCATCTTATCTTCTATGAGTGCAACTCCTACTTTTTTTTTAATCACTACTGCCATCAATCTCTGGACTTGAGGCTTCTTGATTGGCCAGCACTCTAAACCATATAACAAAGTTAATCTGACTACTATATGATAGACCATCCCTTTCAGTTCTATAGGAATTTTATTATCACATAATACTCCGAAAGCACTCCTTTATTTTTGCCATCCTACTCTAATATGATGGTTAATATTTTTGTCAATATCTCCTTTCTCCTCAATGATCACGTCTAAATACATGAACTTCTTGGCCCTTGGTAGTGGCACACCACCTAAGGTCACTTCTTTCCCACTCACTTCTCCCCCACTGAACTCACAATTTAAGTGTTCAGTCTTTGATCTACTCGATAAATTCCCTAGATTCTAAGGTATGCCTCTGTTGCTCTTACTTGCTTTTAAGACCATCTCTAGTCTCACTGATGAGAACAGTATCATCAGCAAATTGCATACACCCTGGTACCTTGTCCTGAACCCGTTTTGTTTGTACGTCCATGATGATAGTGAAAAGGGACGACCTTAAAGCTAACCCTTGATGGAGCCTAATGTCAATAGGTAAGTCATTTTTGTCTCCTCCTGAGGTCCTTATGCTTGTTTGTACTCCCTCACACATACCCTTGATAGCTCGGATATATGCCTCTGACACCTCTTTCTTCTCTAAACACTCCCATAACACCTCACGCGGTACTCTATCATACACTTTCTCTATATGAATGAACAACATGTGGAGATCTTTTTTCCTCTCTCTATACACTTCCATGAGCCTTCTTAAGAGATGGATTTCTTCGGTAGTAGATCTACCTGGCATAAAACCAAATTGATTTTCTGAAATTGAAATATTCTTCCTCAGCCTTCCCTCAATCACCCTTTCCCACAACTTGATAGTGTGACTAAGTAGTTTAATACCTCTATAATTATTATAATATTGAAAATCACCCTTGTTCTTGTAAAGCGGGATAAGTGTAACGTATCACTACTCACGATGCATGTTTACAGTCCTATAAATGCTATTAAAAAGCTTTGTTAACCACTCTATCCCTTCTTCAGTCAAACACTTCCATATTTCCACATGAATAAGGTTCGGGCCAGTCTTTCTAGTCTTCATCGTTTTTAATGCGTCTTTAACTTTCTCTTTACCAATAAGACTGCAAAACATATAATTTTTCTGCCCCTCTTGAACCCCTCTCGTTTCTCTGTGAATACTCACTCGACTCACCATTGAAGAGCTTAGAAAAGTAACCCCTCCATCTCTCTCTTATTTTAGCTTCCTTTACTAAAACCTTACCATTATTCCCTTTGATACACCTTACATCTCCCAAGTCTTTGGGTTTCTTTTCCCTGGCCCTTGCTTAACTTAAAGACATCCTTCTCCCCTTCATTAGTCTCCATCTTCTGACATAACCTTTCATAAGCGTTATTCTTTGCTAAATTGATAGCTTTCTTTGCTATCTTTTTAGCCTCCTTGTACCTAACAAAATTAGCTTTTTTTTCTCTATTCGATCTACTACTGATTAGAGCGGTGTATGCATCTTGTCCATCCTTAACCCTCTCTTTCACCTCTCTATTCCACCACCAAACTCCTGTTATTCTGCCTCCATCCCCTAGATATTCCTAAGACCCCTTAGAGGACCTTTGAATACACTCAACCATTACTTCTCACATTATATCTGCATTCTCTACTTGCTTCCAACTCCCTATTGCTTTAATCTTCTTCATTAATGTAGTAGTGTTATCTGTAGTAAGATTCCACCATTTAACTCTAGGATCTCCGACACTTCTCTTCCTCTGCTTCGAATTCTTAACCACCACATCCATTACCAATAGTCTAGGTCTAGTCCCTAAACATTCATTGGGTATCGCTTTAAAATCTTTACACAACATCCTATTGTTCTCCCTAATTAGAAAGTAGTCTATTTGAGTCTTAGTAACGCCATCCCTAAAAGTCACTAAGTTATCCTTCTTCTTCTTAAATAGAGAGTTAATGATCACCAATTATAGGCAACCACAAAGTCCATCAATGACACTCATCCACTATTTCTTTCCTCATAACCGAAACCTCCATGCCTCCCATCATACCCATCTACCTTAGTTCCGACATGCCCATTAAAATCACCATCCAATAAGAGCGTACCACTTATACCCCTCAATTTCTTGAGCTTTGACTCCTACCCACTTTGTCTCTTGGATGCAAGCTATGTTAACCTGACGTCTACGTAAAGCTTTAACTAATTCTATGGACTTGCTGGTAAAGGTCCCAATATTCAAAGATGCAAATCACAACCTATCAAACCCTATTCTCTTCCTAACCTGTTTCCCACGTGGGGGATAGGATTAAACTACTCCATTACTCGCCACTACTTAAAACTAATATTAATAATACTAATAATAAAACTAATACTACTACTACTACTACTACTACTACTACTACTACTACTACTACTA
>JACYFF010002017.1:8082022-8118115 GCA_017589665.1 Selenicereus undatus | reverse complement strand
TACTACTACTACTACTACTACTACTACTACTACTACTACTACTACTACTAGTAGTAGTATAACAACAACAACAACTACTACTACTACAACAAACATAAATACATTAAATGATAAACAAATACAGCAAGCATGACCAAGGTGCACCATGACAGTTTGGTTAGGTTCAGGGCCTTGGGAGGGACACCCAACGGGGCCCTAGGGCTCACTAGGACAACGGGCTTAGGCTCCTGGGTCATGTTACGCTCAGGGCAGCGACGACAGGTCAATATCATGACGCATGACACGGAGGGTGGCCAATGGGAGCCGGAGATGGTGGCTCAGCAATGTTGTCATAGAGTGTGGCCCGTGGACGCTAGTGAACCCAAACTCAAGGGATGCAACAAACAGGACTAGCAAAACAAGAGAAGGGTTGGGGGTTTCTTACTCACTGCCGATGGCAACGTTAGTGTCGCTGATACCTTTGGGAAGTCGAAGGTCTCTCCGGCGTCGCGAAACCACTACCCCGGAGCCGAAACGAGGCACCAACCCTCTGGTGGACTTAGTAGAAAAGGGGACGCAGGGATGTTGTCGGCGAGATAGAAGAAGAAGACAGTGTTGTTCTGGGTAAGCTAATAGAGATTAACCACAGAGGGGGGGGGGAGAGAGACAGAGAGAGAGAGACAGCGTACCATGCTACAATATACTAATAACGAGGACATAAATCACTCTTATTCCTCTTTAAGTAAGATCTCGAGTTTGAGTCTCATAGATGGAGAATATATATTTTGGGAGAGTTCTGCCCCTCATAAGCCAATAGTTGCTTGGCTCCGATGAATTAAAGATCAAAGATCAAGAAATATCTACTTGATATTATTTTGATCAAACATGTGCCTAACTATGAGAAATGGTCATATGATAAATCTAGGTCATATACGAGAGCAACATTTCAAAGAGTATTTCATTAGTGTTTTGACTTGGGTAAAATATCAATCATCTAATTATTAGTATTAGGTAGACTAATGTATAGACTAGTTTTTTATAGTTTCATTTAGCATTTCAGTGACATTTCTAAAAATCTCATAAAATTAGTTTTTGGCCTTACAAAAGTGACATTTCATATTTTTTGATTCAAAATACCCTTGATCAGATTTATATACCCCAAATACCGACCCATATCCTTTTAAGCCATTTTATCTTTCAAGAGAATACATTTCTCTTGAATTACTTAACTAAAGACCATTACTAATTTGCAATTATCAATTACTCAATAATTGTCAACTATCACAGCATTATCGAATAAGCTAGGTGTGATCTTAATAACCCCCACCCCCCCGGGGGCCCAATTAAAAAAAAAAAAAAAAAAGGCAAGTCTCTGTGAACCCGTGGGAAGCAAATAATGGGACAAAAAGAATGAGGAACTTCGCATGTGAATACAAGGTTCACATGTGACTCTTAACACTCTAGTTTTTCTTCTGTATTTAAACACCACAAACTCCAAATCTATGAACTCAGAAGCCAAACAATCAAGTCCCGTCTTGAAAAGTCCCACATCTCGATTTGCTCTCAAACTTGTGTAGAAAGAAGACGACGATGGGAAGTAGAAAGGGCATGTTAGTAGGAGCGTTAATAGTGATAGTAGTTAGCATGAATATTGTAGGGGATGCAAATGGTACAACATTCCAAGAGTGCTACATCCCATGCTACATTCTATGTGCCATTCAACCCACCCATACTCTTTCTTATTGTGCCTTTGAGTGCCTTAGGGATTGTATCTTCCCTACCAACACTACCCAACATGTGAAAGTTACCTCCTTTCATTTTTGCAATCTTGGTTGTGCTTCCTCCCACTGCACCAATATTAGCACCCCTGCTAATCCAGGTAAGTACTAATTAATTACTATCACCTGAATTAAGAAATTAGGTTTCGAGGCTTTATTATTTTATTACTTTGTGCTAAACTGTTTCGTGCATTTTACTTTCAGATAAGTAGTCATATTTCAACTTTTGTGTGTGGGCTGTGGAGATATCTACCCGTTCAATTGAAAAGGAAACTTTCACAATGTATTTGGTCCAAAATCATAGGTTTGGACTAATGGAATTTTAACCAAAAATTAGTATTCCCAATCTAAATATTTATCTATATGTACCAAACAACAAAGGGAAAAACCACTTTAGCAAGATTCAGCAACAGTGTATCACACACGACTACTATGGTTTCTTTGTTGTTGTTATTGTTTTTGTTTTTCTTGGGGCTAAGTGGATAATATCCCACTAATTTCCCCTGCCCCCCCCCCCCCCAAAAAAAATGTGTGGAATTGAATGTTTCGTCTTTGAATTTGCAGCCGGAAAGGAAGTAGAAGGATGTGTCAGATCTTGCCATGGGACGTGCAGAAAGAATTACCTTGCGCCATAACAAAAAAACACCCCCCCCCCCCTTTTTTCCTGGCTGTGTAACAAAAAACCCAATTTATCTTGGTTGTGTTTATTTGATCTTCTTTTTATTTTTTAACATTTCACTCTTTTGCACTATTATTTTCAAATTTGTGGCACTCTAGTGGCCGGATCCTCTGATTATGTCAATTATGAATTAGTTGTCAATTTCAAGGGTTTGCAAGTTAATTTTCAACAGCGTGGAGCTGAATAATTGCTGATTTGCACAATACAAGGTCATTCTGTTATAGTTTGTAATCCCAAACTATTGGATTCTCTTTGCCAATTGGTACCAAATGGAATTGCAGTTTTTTTTAAATGCTATTTGATGAATAGAGATGTCCTCGACTCAAAATATGACGATATGATGAACTCAAAAACATAAGATTGAGGGTTTATAAAGGATAGTTTCGATTCAATTCATTTACTCCATATTCTTCCACACAAAAAAAAGTACATATGTTTTCTTCCAAGCCACTGATCATTCAATATGAAAGTAGCTAACTTGGAACTAATTTGATACAGTGTCTCCTAACTTTGTGGCATAATATCTTATAATAAGTGTAGTATCGAAGCAAAGATTGAAAAATTCAATCTATATAGAAATATGTGTATTTAGTATATGGCATCACATTATTGTTAATCTAAGACATGAACGTATCAATTTACGAGCATTGCAGTTCAAATATAACCTAAAAGTAATCAATAGGTATGACTTTCATGATTACACCATAGTATTTATATTTACATGAACATTGTGTTAGTGCACATTAAGTAGGCAAAGTGCGGTATAAAAACAAATACGTCCCAATTAAAGTGATCGTACATGCTTACAAAAATTTGCTATAGGATATTGATCAATGGGGAAAAGGACTTGAGCTAACCTTCGTGTATTTGTACTAAGCAAACCTTCCAAGTTTGTATATCACAAAAATACTTTTCATAATTTCTTACTTTTAATGTGAAAACAAAAAGATGCACAGACAAATTACTTAGATGAAATTTAAAGCCAATATTTTATTAATAATCGAAGACTTTTATTCTTTGAAGATGAAATTTGAAGCCAATATTTTATTAATAATCGAAGACTTTTGTCCTTTGAATTGATTAGCATAAGGCAGTACCAGAGTGGAGTGCCAGGTGACCAATATAGTACTCGTTTGGTGACGAAGTTAAATTAAGCAAGGAGTACGTTTTGTCTGTACGTGCTTGGTTACTATGCATTATCCAAACCCGTGATCGCTAGCATGCTCGGCTTTCCATCCCCTGATTGAGCAATATTTTTCTCCAAAGAGCACTCACGGGTCCAAACTGAGGGAATCTAAACACCATCGAGGCTAGGATCGACTCTTTTCTAAAGATGAAGCGGATATTTTTTTTTGCTAAGGTAAATGATAAAAAGAAGAAGTTAAATGCCTCTTCTCACAAGAGTACGTCCAACTATATCATTCGATAAAGTAGACCTTAAAGGATGGGAAAAACATTGCTTAGCTGTAATAGATGAATGACTGGTGTGTCCATAGTTTGCTAACCAGTTTGCAGCCATATTTGCCTCCCAAAAACAGTGGTTGATGATGATGTGATATGCTCGCTTCAGCCACTCGCGAACATCTGCAATAATCATGAAAATCCGCCATGGAATATGAATATGACCGCGAAGGGCTTGGATGACAGTAAGGTTATCCCCCTCAATGATTATACTTTTGAAACCTACTTGAATCATAGCACATACCCCCTCTTGCAAGGCACGAGCTTCGGCTACAAGTATTGATGGCTCACTATAATAAGAGCACCAGGCTTGAGTAGCTTCCCAGTTCAGTTGCAGATGATAAAGTCTCTAGTAGTGGAGATGCGGTTGCGGGATCCATCAAAATTGAGTTTGACAAACCCAGGTTGGGGAGGATGCCAACGCACAAAAAGGTTGTTGAGAGGAGGGGGAGAAAAAGTCCCCCGATTGAAATTATCCACCGACATACAAGTTCGGATACTCCATTCTGCACCGACTTTTTTTGCTTTAATTAGACACAGAAGCGGATTGAAAATGGCGTTTTTAAAAACCGTAGCATTTCTATGTTTCTAGATACTTCAAAGCATAAATGCAACTCTTTGAAGAGTTAGTGGTGGATTGTTGTGACGCACATTAGTTAGCCACAACCAGATATCATGTGAAGATTCTGGCACCAAGATATGCGGAGTTCGGTCGTGTCGTACAGCTAGATTCCATACACGGTGAACAAAGTCGCAATCCTTGAACAGACGATTTATGGATTCTAAGTCATCCATACATAAGGGCTAGCCGGGATTTAGATTAATCCCTCTTCTACGGAGTGTACCACGAACAGGGAGCGCTTTGTGACACAACTGCCATAAGAAAATCTTGATTTTGGGCATAATTTCAAGTCTCCATATCCACTTATAGAGCCATTCAGATCGTTGGAGAGGTTAAGCAGTGGGCAATCCAAGTTGCAGACTTGGTACTAAAATTGCCCGAGCTACTAAATCGTGAACAAAAGGAATCATCAATACTTTGGGAAGGAATAGGAATTCCGATAGTTTTCTGGATAATTGTATGGTTCTGAAGAACATGCTGCAATTTAGGTATATCCGATGATCGATTGGGAAGAATAAATTCACTGACTCTAGTATCCAGATGAGCATCACTATCTTCTTGAAGATTCATAATATCGAACAAACTTCTCTATTCTATCCAATTATCATGCCAGAAGGCAATATTTCTACCAGTACCAACTTTCCATATGATACTTGTGCGCAGCAGATCTTGGCATTTTACTATGCTTTTCCAGACTGGGGAGTCGGAATTTTTGGTTTTATAATGAAAGAAGGAAGAGTTGTGCAAATATTTTGCTTGAATTATGTCAGACCATACACTAGACACTTTAGTGAGTATCTTCCAAGCGAGTTTACATTGAAAATCTTTATTAACAGCAGCAGTACGATGCAATCCCAATCCACCTCTATTCTTAGGTGCACAAATTCTCTCCCATGATATAAGAGGTAAGCCTTTGATTGTGTTTGTTTTTTTCCAAAAAAATTCCCGACTTAGTTTATCAAGTTGTTCACAAGTACTTTTTGGTAAAGAGAAGCATTCCATAGTATGTGCTGGGAGCAATTCAAGATGGCATTGAATAAGGACTGTTCTACCCGCCTTTGAAAGGCAGTTAGCTTTCCATCGTTGGAGCTTTGCAGAGGCTTTACTAATAACTCCTTGGAAGGTATTTTTGATTGGTCTCCCTTGAAAGACTGGACTACCTAACTATTTCCCTAGAGAATCACTCTGTGTGATGTTAAAAATACTTGCTACCATCCTCTTATGAGAATTAGAAGCATTACGAGAAAAAGCAATGGTGGATTTATGAAAGTTGATAAGTTGGCCAGAGTACGTGCAGCAATCGTGTAAAATATTTTTAAGGGCAATGCAGCTATCACGGTTCATTTTACAGAAAGTACACAATCGTCTGCAAATAGAAGGCATGGTGCAGGTATCGTTCTAGGTCAAATTTTGACACCTATTCCAAATTTACAATTAGAAGAGGCTTTAGCAAGATTAGAACTAAGGGGACTTCCATGCACAAAATGAAGATATAGGGTGATAAAGGATCACCTTGTCGAATTCCCCTGGATGGGGTAATAAAGCCATGAGGGGTGTCATTCACTAAAATGGTATAAGAGACTGCAGAAATACATTCCATCAGCCATTTAATCCAAATCGGATGAAATCCTTTTTCCTGTAGACATTTAGCAATGAAATCCCACTCCAGTCGATCATATGCTTTTTCCATATCGAACTTCATAGCAGCCCAAGCTATCTTGTTCGTGTTATTTTTGAACTTATGCATGATTTCATGGGTAAGCAAAATATTATCTTGAATGGCTCTACCCGGAATGAACGCACTTTGAAACGGAGAAATTATTTGGTCTAAAAGAGGTCGTAGTTGGATATAATCCTATACACTATAGAGCATAAATTAATAGGTCTAAAGTGAGAAGTTTGTGAAGGATTACTTTTCTTTGGTATGAGGGTAATAAATGAGTGATTAATTTCTTTCAACAGTCTCCCGTTTTTGAAAAATTCTAGAATACTATGGAAAAGATCGTTTTTTATAATCTCCTAGTATTTTTTAAAGAATCCATCTTTGAAACCATCCGGCCCCGGTGTCTTGAATGAATCGATACTAAATAAGGCTTTTTTGAGTTCGTCAATATCTAGTAATTAAATAAGTTCGAGGTTATCATCATCTGAAATTTGATTCGAAAGACCTAAAGAAGGGAGAATTCTGTTGACTCCACAAGCCGATTTGAAATGGTTAGAATAATCCAATATAAATTTATCTGCAATAACATGATGATCGTTTATCCTGACCCCACTATCATCTTTAAGCTTATACACCATTTTCCTTTTTCTTCGAGCATTTGCATTTCGTTGAAAAAACTTTGAATTCCAGTCACCATAGGTTAACCAATCTTTCCTATTAAGCTTCCCCCAGTACTTCTGAGTGAAAAGCAGCATTTTCTCGCATTGTTTACGCAAACGATAGATGAAGCGGATATGGAAAGAAAAAGAATGAGAATAAATGGAATAGTATGAAGAAATTGTATTCTTATTACAGGAGCAGGAAAAAATGGAAAGGAATGAAATGTCCGATGTTAATGTGTAAGGAGTGGAAGGAAGTAGAAAGGAGCGAGAATTAGTGAAATTTTGGAAATATTCACCATGCTACCGTATTTATATCTAACGCGGTATACACCCTAGAGTATGTGCTACACAAGCATGTTAGATTGCTCGGATTCCCATGCTTGTATATATTAAATTTTCAGAGAAGGGTGACAAAAAAATTGTTGCGGCAAAGTGGTGAGGAGTTTTAGCCTTTCAATAAATAAACAACAGGTCATACTTCATCACTTATCTAACTATAAAGAATTAAATGTGGCACCAAAAATAAGGGAATTGATATTCAGAAATGCCTCCATGCAAAGTAAGAGTGGAAAAATATACCCACTCCTATAAGAGTGGAAGTATCTTAAAAACATGCACCTAAAAGTGGTTGTTTTATCGCATTAAGAGGCACTTAACTCCTACACATATTAAGTGTAGAGACCTTTTTTAAAAACAATATTAAAGTTCTAATGACATGCGCTTATGCCAATCAACAGACTTGGCAAAACTAACCCGAGATCCGAAACCCGAACCGAACGACCCGGACCCATACCCAACCCGACATTTAAAATATGCTCACCCATAAGTCTACCCGAAATCTGAATTGACTTGAGTCGAACCATACCTGACCCGAAATCGACCAGAACCGAACCATACCCTACCCGAATCGAAGCGATCCGAAATGCCACTTAACCTGAACATGACCCGATCCAAACTTGATCTAACCTGTACCCAAATCGAATAATCCATTTACTAGGTCTACTAATTAACCAAGTAAATGGTAAAGGGGAGAAAAATGACCATGCTGTCAAGTAATATTTACGGTGCATAGCTTTTCATGCTCTTACATTGTATGGTTTCATATTCTAAGATTAAAATTATATGCTTAAATTATTTTTGTAAGGGGGAAAATATGCCAATGGTATATAAATTGCGTTATAATGATATTGGCATGAATTAAGGGGGAGATATAATCGTCAATAGTACTTATCCCTTGCTTCTATTTTTGATTTGTATGTTCTAGTTATTGCATCAAGGGAGGAGAAAATAGTTTCATCACATATGATAAAGTATCACATGGTTTAATCATTTTTGAAAGAGGGAGATGTAAAGAGTTTTGAAATATTGACATTCTAATATATTAATATCTCCAAAGAATTATTGACATATAACTCTATTTTCATATTTATGAGTGTTATATTAAGGGGGAGTTATACTATTAATTGGTTAGTTTATATTCTTCATCCCTTTTTAATGATGACAAAGGGGGAGAAAAATGAGCTTATGGTAAGTGCATGCAAGCATCAAAGTATGTATCTTAATATTGCTTCACACTAATGTTTAATTGTTTGTCATCATCAAAAAGGGGGAGATTGTTGACTCCAAGAGTCACATATTGATTTTGATGATAACAAACAATATAATTAGTGTTACATATGAAATTGTGAAGTGAGTTGATTTTATAATTATTCTACTTCATACATAATATCTAAGGTCGGTCTAAGATTAATTATGCATGCTAGGCAAGAGACGATATGGAAAATATTATTCAAATAAAAAGGATTTTATTTGATTAAATGATTCTATCCTTGATTCTAGCCATGACAAAATATTGTCCTTATTTGATTGGAATATTCTAGCAATATTACTTGATTGGAATATTCCTTTTAAATTTCAAACTTGATCTTACAAAGATTATATTGCATGATTTTATTTTATTACAAATATATTTTGTTGTCAACCTTCAAAGAGATTTACATGTCCAAAAGGCAAGAAGAGATTGTGAGCATATACTTTCTTATTGGAGAAGATCACAAGACAAAATCAGAATATCTTTGATGAGACACTTCCTTATTGGATGATGAAAGTCACAACTTGCAAGGCTATAAATACTTTTCACAAGAGCAAGAGCAATTAGATCCAAGCAATCACACAAGTAAGTTGCAATCATACTACACTGAGCTATACATTTGCAAATTCCTTTGAATCTTGAATTGTAATCAAAAGTCTTGAGAGATCTTGAGGAATTCTTATTAAGAAGTGAACGAAGGAGTTGGTGTGAGGTCACAACTCCTCCCAAACTTAAATCAGTGGTTGATTTAAGTAGCTGAGATCTTTAGAGTGTGGTACTCTAAAAGAAAGTGTAAAGGTTCATCTTAATTAGAAAAGTAGAGTGTTGAATCCTAGAGTTGGATAACTCTAGGCGGGGACCTAAGCCTGTTGAGGCCCAACCTCGTTAAAATATCCTTGAGTTTTGTCTCTCTTTTATTTCAGTTCTTACTTTGAGTTTTGGTTTTAATTTTCTAAGATCACCCTGTTCACCCCCCCCCCTCTAGGGTAATCTAAACCTTCAGGAAACAAAATATAAAATTAAACCCTTAAAACAACGTAGATGACCTTGTACTCTATTGCCAACGGATGCGAAGCGAGCCCTTGAACTGCAAATGTTAAGGTCAAGGTGCTTGAAGTATGAAGTCAGGGCCTATGTCCAAGGGCTTTAACTGGAACTGGCCATAATTCAAGGCTCTGAAATATAATACTATTGAGAATGACTAACTAAGAGAAGATCAAACTCTAAGATAGAGGAATTTGTTTCCACCATTTAGAGGAGATAAATAGTTTTCCCTCTAAATATTGAAGCACTAGGAACTAAGATGAAATTTAGACTGTAAAAACACCACCCAAAAACAGGATGATGTTTAGAGAGATCGTTTGTGAGAGAAACAGAAACCAGCTATATCATAAATCATTTGTCTAGATCTTCCAATCTCCTTATAAGATAGAAATTCGGCCTTTTTAAAGGTTTAAAAAGACACATGGCTTATTTTCCAAGAAAGGAATTAGCAGATGAAAAAATTACCTATGTTAGCCAACAAGAAAATGGGCAAAAGTCCCCTCCTTCGACCAATAGAAAATAAACACCAAAAATTACATAGCCAATAAGAGTGAGACAACATTTTCTCACTTGTACAAACCAATAAAAATATTCTAACAAATAAGCATATTAACATTTGAAAAAAAAAAAAAACTACTAACAGCACCAATTTTCCTTATCGTTATGAGCCAAAATTTTGGTTGCAACTTAGTTGTGAAAAGAAAGCTTCTTTAAACCTTCCCTTTAGGTATATTTCAAGAATCCTTAGGGATGATATTATCTTGAAATTTCCTACTTTTTTTTGGCAAGTTCAAGGTTTCATGAACCCAATTTTCATTATTGTTTTCAAGATTAAGTATTTTAGGTTGAATTCTTGTAGCTTCAATTCGTTGTTGAGTTCACTCTAAATACTTGGATTTTCCAAAAAAAAAAACTACCTACTTGTATAAAAAGCAGACTCAAAGAGCTTTCTAAGCATACCTAATATGCTTTATTTTAACTCCATTTGGCACATCATACCTCTACTCAAAATTGAACAAAGTTTCTTTGAACAAATTGGATAGCTTCCATAGTGACGAAAAACTTAACACAAATATCTACTAAAAAGTGATTGCAACCCGTAGGTCACACCACAAAATCAAAATAGAGTTAGAGATTTACATGTATACCTAATATACACTATTCAAACTTCATTTGATCCCTTAAAACTAAGTATAAAAGAGACCTTGAAAACTAGAAATTTCTGGCAGCTTCTTCTGGCAAGCTTTATTCTCTTGCCTAAGTTCACTTCAAAACTTTCCGTACTAAGATTGGATAAATGTTGATCATGATGTGGCTTGGACTTGAATCCCTTAAGCCCTTGAAGACCATGATGTGTACATATCAAACTTTTGACTTGGATATGACTCTGAGGGATCTCAACATGGATTATACTCTTGAGTCGGCTCTTCAAGTATTCCATTTCTACCTAAATGAGTTATTTTGATTGGCCCTTTTGACAAAATATTCCATAGCTCATTGTCTTAATCCATAAGAAAAAAACTACATTAACATTTTACAATGTGCTAAGTAACATGTAATAAGAAAGGTTTAGTATATGAATGACCTTGATCAATATTGGCATTTTCGATAGAGCCCATGATCTTTACTCACCTTGATGGCTAAGTCAAGTAAGAGGTGAGATTAGTTTTGACACCAACCCCCAGTCCAAAAATAGTGGTAATCACACTGAAGAGATGGTGGATAGAATGACAAATAAAAATAGGAAAATCAAACTTTAACACCAAACAGAAGACAAACCAACAAATCATAGACATTGGAAGTAATTCTGGAAGCTTCGAGTGTGACATAAAGAGCAAAAATTAAACCAGATAAGATATGTTTATGAATTTCACCTCTGAATGGGGCTACATCTCCTCCAAAGACTCCATTTTAAAATTTCGACAACTTTTAGCAACTCCTCCTTGAGTTAGACCATGTTTGTGCCCTCAGTAGTATGTTGACACAAACGCCGTCCAAAGCTTCTTTTGAAGCAGCTTTCCCCTAATGTGCTTCTCAAGTCAAAACCCCATTTTTTATTTCACTTGCTCATAAAAAAGTATGCTGTACTATCTTCCATCACTAAAGTTACAATGATCGCAATGCGAGCTTTTAGAAGGGTACAATAAATTTACATAGGGTATACCTTGCATGTGCTTGTGCGTTGTACCCCTTATGTCTACGATTTATTCCTCTATTTATAAGCTGCTCACATTAACGGGACCATTGTCACTCAAATACTAGTCATAATAACGCTTTTTGAATTCTCTCTCTGATGGCAGTGTGCTGACCAAGATCGTTGAGCATCATTTCACAACTCTGCAATTCTACCTTTTGCCTTGGAAGCACTCATCTTTAAATTTGTGCCATCTCCATTAGGGGGCTTGACTTCAGAGAGCATTTAACGTGGCAGTAGTTGGTTCCATTTTGACAGAGGCAAATTGAGCCATTTCAAGGTCGCAATGTCGTCAGTTTCTAATTTTAGACAGTTTGACACTATTGCACCTCTTATGATAACTTGAATCTAACCCTTCTTTAAAAAATAGATAAATTTTGATTTTGTTTTCCATTAGAACACAAACTACTAGCTAATAAAAAAATTTATTACTCAGAAACTAATATTACTTCATCAATGCAAACCAACTAATAACATAAGAGATAGTTAATCACTTAAACTAGTTTAATTGATCCAAATTCAAAAATGGACTCAGGATGATGGTCACTTCTCTGCTAATATGAAATTACAATAAAAACTTTTTACTTAATTCATGAAATTCAGCAGAATTGAACTACTTCTACAAAAGAACATCAATATCTATTAAATTTTCATATATCAATTTGACCATAAACAAATAGTCATACATACAAACTCAAATGAAGTTACAACCGAAAACGAATTCGTAATAAGTAAAATAACTCACAAGCTTATATATATAGTCAAGTCCTTTAATTTTATCAATGTTAGACAACACCCACTTTCATATTCTTTGTATTTTATTAATGTGCGACAATACCTACTTTTATATTCCAACAATACCGTTTAAGCTTGTACTATAAGATGCCCTCAATTGTCTTTGGATGTCTCCCTGTGTGAGTGTGTGTGAACAGAATGGAGCGCCAACTTGCATACGACACCAGCAGTGGAGTAAAGCTATTTGCAATCTCCAAAGAGTACCAGAAAACATGCATACAAGCCAACAAAATATGTACTTGGATTTATATGAAAAGTCACAGATAGATCCGCTAGAACAATTTGCCTGAAAATTTTCTTATATGTCGACAGTCAACTTCTTTCAAAGCGCGCAACCAAAAACAAGGAAACAGGGAACTCGTGAACTGCAGTAAAAACCAACACTTGGCGTCAATTCATGAAGGTGAGATGCTTGATCCCTTGAACAAGTCAATGCAGCAGGTCATTGCTAAATGACAGTTGAGTTACCATGAACAAGGCTTATGAAATTTGTGGACTAACAAGGCATGAAAACAAAATGATAGATACAACAAAGCCTCCCCCCCCCCCCCCCCCCGGTTTTCTTTTTGGGCCGAGGGGTGGGGGCAGACCAAGGGGTGAGCGTATTAGGTTTTGAATGAGACTGTGTCACCGAATGCCCATTGGGAGACAGGAGATGCAAAGCATAAGGATCGTATATGTAGTTAATGTGCATATAGGCATACAGACAGTCCCACGGGTGGAACCCAGAAGACAACTCACAGTATGAGAGATTAGTACCGATACCGCTAAACTTTTTGCCAAACGAGGTCTAAATAGTGATTGTGATTGGAACAGAAAACAACACTAAAATTTGCATTTTAAAGTAGGGAAACAAATGTAAAACTTATATATGTTTACCACAACATGGTTCCCTCTGTAGCTAAGTAATGGTTTCTGGGTTTTCATCTCCATCTTTCATGATAGAAAGAAAGCAAGAAAGCTACCGGTGTACTCTCATAAATTACTTTGCTAGTTGCCTTGACCAAAACTACATACATCGGCACATCTTTGCCCCCCCCCCCCCCCCTTTTCCAAAAAAAAAAGGCGACGCATCTGCAGAGATCCGCAACAAGTAGTCGTGTAAAACAAGAAGTGAACATGCAGTTGGAGAAAAAAAACAATATCAAGGTCCTCTCACAAGCAGCATTGCCTTATTCATGAAGAAACTAGCAAAAGAAAGGGTAATGGATCATCTATCGGGCAAACGAGAAAGTGACCACCATATAAGACTAATAAGCATCAAGCAAAATTTTCAGTAAGCTAGTCGCATTAATCGCCCGAAGGACATCCAAAAAGGCAACTTACGTTACGAGTATATATTTAATTTCAATCATTTCTCCAAATGGGAGGCTTATACATCAACTCCTTCAAAATGGTAAGCCAAACAGGAGGCACGAACCCCCCCCCCCCCAAATCATTTTTCTTCAGGGGCCTAAAGATGGCTGTCGCCTGCGGCCATCTTTAGCCAATTTGGTTAAACAATGCATAAAGATTTTCTGTGTCTAGGACCTCTAGGTCAAAATTATTAAAAAAAAGAGTAAACTAGCCGATATGCCATCCAGTAGTCATTATCCATGAGATGAATTGCAACAAGCAATTTCCACTAATATGCCATATGCAATGACCATCCGAGGCTGCAGATAGATACACAAAAAGAAAAGAAACAAGAAACAGCTCTTTATTATCAGATGATCAGCATTTGGCAGTTTCATTCATCAATCATGTGCAATAAGGCTTCAGGATGGCAATCACAAGTCCTCTACAACAAATATGCTCCTCTCAAAAATTCCATCGCCATATGCACATTCAGAAGATTCTTTGGAGGCCTTGCTGATAGATTTCTCCTTATGTTCCTCAATAGAAATCCACTCCAAACGGCAATCCGAACTGCAGAATGCTTTCTCACCTCTGATAAACCAGAGAAGTTTTGAATAAGTTAGCCGTGCTCCAATAAAGGGTCAAAGCAATTAAACAACTGAAAGCACATCAGAGTGTTTGGGGCCAACCTATACATGTATATGTCTGTTCCTTCTTCCAACTTCTTGTTGCAGAAGCAGCAGTAGCTCAAGAAGTCATCTAATGGGTACGGTGATTGTGGTGTCATCTGCGAGATTTTCTCCAAACAGGGCAACTCAATCTCCAAGCCTTCTTTCTTATTTCCACAGTCAACTCCAATAAGGTGACATCCCAAAACACAGTCACCAAAAATATGAGTAGCTTTGGGGTTTGGACCATGTGAAATCACACATGTATAATCCTCGGAGAGCTCAATCTCACTAGCTGTGATTGCTGGAGCAAATGCACTCCCTGAGGCAACTGGCATTGGACCTGAAGTAAAATTATTCTCAGCACTGGGACTCCCGCCAACCAAATTGTAATCCAAAGCACCTTGAACAATCTCATGTTCAAAACAAGATTGCTTCATCCTAAAACTCGCATTGGAAGCCCTTAGCCTAAGCCTCTCTGATCCCTGCCTCTTAGAATCCAAAGAAAAAGACTGGATTTTCCCAAATGGGTCAAGTTCTAAAAGATCTTCTCCGATCTCAAAGAAAACATCAGAGCTACCCTTTCGAATATTAGATGACCTCATCATGCCATGAGGGAAAACCCCATAGTTTTTGGGCAATGACTTAGATGCCTCACAAAAAAGGGCATTGTAAGTAGGTGAGTTTGGGGCTTTGCTCCTAACTTGTGGACCAAAAAGTATAGTCTTACCACTAGATGAAGTCATTGGTTTCTCACGGAGGTTTATATCACTATCATCAAGAGAATCCACAATGCTGCCAAGCCCTACTTTGTTACAATCCCAACTCTTTTGGTGCCCATCTAGGGAGGATTTGGGGAACCTAAAGGAGTTACCCAAATTAGAGAAGAGCTTAAAGTCAAGGGGAGAAGTGGGGCTTCTAACAGAGTCACAATCTGAGACAACCTGAGGGCTCAGTCCTACAAATAGACCAGGAACATTAAAAAAAGAGTTGGTCTTCTGCCTTTGCCCTGAAACATCATATACAGAACCACCCTCTGAAGGTATCTGAATCATTTGGTGATCCTTCTGAATTGATCTTGTCCTCTTCCTCAACATTTTCTTCAATAACCTTTATCTGACATTACAAGAAGAAAAATAAATAGAAGGGTAAATATCACCTAAAGCAAAAAGTATCTCAAGTTGTTAAATTGAAAGTAGTTTAAATTAGCAAACCCAGACCAAGAATCCTAAAGCAAAGTAGTTGAAGCAATCAGTAAAATGAAAGAGTATCTGAAAGCATCTAATGTAAAGCAAAAGGCCCAACACATTGCATGTTGAGAAGCCCATTCAAATGAAGAACCAAGAGAGGGGGGGAAGAGAGGGAAGAATCGGGAAGGAAATGCATACCTAGAGCGTCAATGCAGCTGAAACTCAAGTAAACCCCCAAAAAATTAGATCAAATGCAGATCAAAATAGACAACCCCTGCTGAGGAAAACTTCAACACTCTTCACCAAAGATCATCCAATCGTTGCCCGGATAAATACATAATAAATTTGGTTTCTAGAAAATACCAGACACCCAGGAAAAGAGAACGAGAAAGAAAGCGGGGGAGAGAGAGAGAAGAGAAAGACTGTAATTAAACCCGGAAATTTTTAAAACAAACCCATCAAAATTAATGCCAAAAGATGAGAAAGAAACCGGAAAAAGAAAGGAGAAGACATCAAAGTCACCAACAAACTGCACTCAAAAAACCCAACTACCGATCAATCAATAGAGAAGAGACAAAAATCACTTCGAAAACCTAATGAGGCATGATGACCCAAATCAAAATGGGAAAAATAAAAAACCCAGAAAGATGAAATTTTGATTGCTCAATTATACAACACAACAAGCACCCCAGATTACAACGACGGTTCCAAAATGTACACAAGAAGAACAATGAACAACGGCAGAATCAAGAGACTGTGAAATCATAGAAGAGAGAGAAAGAGAAAAGAGAACACACCTTTTGCGATGATTTCCTCTCCTCTAGAGAGAGAAAGAGAAGAACCCTGAGAACGAGATGAAAACCCAAATGGAGTAAAAATGTGCTTTTGAGTTTTCCCTTGACAAGGTCTCCTCTCCTGCTATATAACAAAATGGCAAACGAAATGGACAGTAAATTAAACAACCAAAAACAATTAAACTCTTCTGCTGCACTCCTCTTTCACTCTCTCTATTCACTCTCTCTCTCTCTTATACTGTAAAATGCATCAAAATCAGCGAAGAAGAGTGAGTGAGAGAGGGAAGACAGCTTCTCAAATACTCATCTTTGTCGAGGGGGGAGGGGGAGGGGGAGGGAGAGATGGACTGTGAAGTCATGAACGGTCAGGATCATCTCTCATTAGAAAGAGAGCTTTAGAAAAAGAAAAACAGAGAAGGGGGGCAAAAAATCTTGCCTATTGCCACGTCACTTCTCTACAGCAAGGACTCATTATTGCTCTTTATTTTCCTCTCACCTTTTTCATTTATTTCCCCCTCTTTCACTTTTTAAGCCTTGTGTCTTTTTAATAAACGAATTTCAATTATTTGTTTTCAATAATAATGGTTGACATAAATTCACACGAAAATTATATGCGACATGTTATATATTTTGAAAAAGATAAGACAACATACAGATATTAGTTCGCCATGACCCATGAGTAGACCTGTTAGTTGGGACGATCAGGTTAAATACGGGTCGGTTGTATTTGAATTCGGATAAAATACGGATCGGGTGTATTTCAATTTTACGGGTTTCGAATCAACCCAACGGGTTTAGAACGCCTTTTTCATGAGTTATTTTTCTTTTTTTAAAATCAAAAATTCTGCGTATTTATTACTCAAAATTGCCATTATTTAATGAAAATACATAATAATTGTAATTTTTCAAAAGAATATTAAAATATTTAAACATTTTATTATAATATATGAACATCTTGTATGAACGGGTAAAGAATTAAGCCCAACTTGATTTTGGGTAGATTGATCCGTACATTGAAAGAAGGTTAATAGCGGGTCGAACATTTATTGGGCAGTCCATCTAGAGCATTTTAATGGGTTAGAGCAGTTTCACCGCTAACAATCTATTTAATAATTTGATATTTTTACTAACTAACATACCAATGTCCAATCAAGTAAAACTTTATTAATGGATTGACCCCAATACGAATACGGCTAGCCTTTTTTTTACCGTTAGTATCATAGTTCAAGACTAGTCATAACGAAAACCCAATAAAATTAAATCAAAGAAGTACATGATATTATCTTGCAATTATAACATCACGAATTTAAATTATTAAAAATTACTTAATTTTAAGAAAATTAGACAGATTTGTTTAACTAACCATATAATTGTATGACTTTCGCATCTTTAATGCTTGTGTTCTTTTAAATTAACTTTTTAAAAAAGATTAGATAGTTATTCCATGCAATTTTATACCTATTTTAAACGTTTTTTCATTTAAAAGTTGCATACGATTTTATTTTCAGAGAATGGAGAAGAAAAAATAAGGTTATTATTGTTTAATTTGTAAATAGATGCAATAGTTATATAATATCTTTTCAAAACACTCAACAAAAATGACTAACCATTATTGTTAAAAGAGATAAATAAGAAAAAAATAGAAAAATAAGGATATAATGCTCTGGTCAAGCGGGCGGGTTCGGGTTCGGGTCGGGTTTGACCCGCAAAATTGTGGGTTTTTCGGGTTCGGTTTATTTCGGGTTCGGGTTGAGAAAATCGTGTTCAAAACCCAAAATTCCCGGGGGGGGTTTGGGTTGGGTTTTCGGGTTGGGTCAATTTTTGATAGGTCTACCCATGTGTAATACCATCCCACAAAAACTTATTCTATAATGTTAGATTTAGTAAACAGGTTACTTAATTCAAATTAAGTTATATTGTGTCATATTTAGATTGTTGAGATTTTGATTCATTTTTGTGTTGAGTCATGTCATTTTTCATTTGGATTGATTCTGGTTCAATTGATATTTGATTTTATTAATAATTTTATCTTGCAAAGAATAGTAATGTTGGATGAAAAGTTCAAATCAAGTCAATTTTTTGGGGATCCAAATCAAGCTGACTTATTTCAATTGCCAACTTGAGTATGATTTATGTTCATTCAATGTGAACTTTGTGTACCAACTTAGTTTTTATTAGGTTTTTATGGGATACCAATGTCACATCAACTCACATATAACTTATTTTGTGTCAAATTGAACATTTTTTAGGAAATTATGAGAAAGATATGTCCATAAAATTGTAATTAGATAGATACTAATTCTCAAATGAAATTGTTGGCAATGTAAGCATTAGATGATTCTTAATTGGTGCATACTCACTGTAAGAAAACAAATGTCACACAATTTAATGTGGAAAGCATCTTTATAGCTGGGGAAAAACCACTGCCAAATAATTAAAGGAAAATTTACCATAAAAGAAAAAATACACTACAGTTAGATACATTTACAACACTAGGTTTCTTATCACTTTCATCTCACTAGTGTTTGAGTCACCATTCCAATTCACTAAATTATCCTCTTTCAACATACTCTCCCCTACATACCTGAGGCTTCGGGTACTAGGGATACACCTTGTCCAGACAAACAAAAAAAAAAAAACCCTGAATCTCATACTGTCTCTGACGACCCTTCTTTGGTTTTAGGAAGATCCTGTCTCATCTCTCACTTTGAGGGTCTATAACATATGTCGATTATGATTCGCCTGCTCGTGAGCTCCTTCACCAATAATCTAGTAACTTCAAAGATCCAAACTGGAACCAAAGATTGACATTGAAAATAACAAGAGAAAAAGAAAGCCTTCCCTGGTGAGGGGATCATAGTGTATCCAACAACTCCTCGAATTATTTGCAGCAAATTAGTCCAAATGTCAATAGATCTCTAACCCTCTTATCTTGAAAAATCAAAGCCCACCCCACAATAATAAGTTACACTAGCAAAGCACTGTCAACCGAATATGGAATTTCATGTTGGAGTTTGGTTCAAAGGTACAGATAGAAACCATTTTTGTTGGGTTACTTTTAAGTGTCCCACATAGAATTTTTTTTTAAAGAGCATCTCATGTTATTATACTCTTGCCACTCATGACTTCCTAAATAGCAAGTGGGCAGAGGAATCTTTAGGTGTGCACAAGCACGCACATTCCCTGCCCGCCATGTCGGGTGTGCACATAGGCTCTTATTGACTAAATTTTTTGGTCAAAATTAGTTACTTGATTTTGGCGAGTAACCGTTGTAACATTACATTTCTTATATTTAGGCCCGTTATTTGCTTCCACTATCATTGTTGATTTCTCTACAAAATCAGCTCTACTGTATGTTACATTCTACAGTATTTTTCATCTATAAATTGACTTACTTCCTTCAGTTTTAGAAACACAGAAAAATCCATCAACACTCAAATACTCGTAAACGTTATGGGTAATTAATCAATGATCCTTATCATTGTTCGTTTCAGTACACCATTTAAACAACCAGTAATGTATCTCTAGGGATTAATTGCTCACAATTTGAGCCGTGGAATCAGCCACGGATAAAGTCAGGTTAGGTTGCTTACAATTCATCCCTTGGGGTGCGGCCCTTCCCTGGACCCTGCGTGAACGCGGGATGCTTGTGCACCCGGCTGCCCTTTTGAAGTTCCCAGTGCCCAGTTGGGGGAACAAATTGAGTTTTACGCCAATAGTCTACAATGGCACGACTTTGTCTTCTGCTGTCAAATTAGATAAGTTTGTTCATTTGCTATCAGTCGCAACCTCTTTTTTTAACAATCTAAAATCAAATTTTTGTGTTTGTAACTAATGATTGAATCAACAAACATTGCTACCTTATGTTTGCCAAATATATCAAAGCTTGATGGGACAAATTATAGTATGTGGGCTAACAAAATAGAATTCCTGCTTACTGAATTTGGGGTTGGCTATTGTTTAACTACTGAAAAGGCTCCTAAATGATCTAAAAGAAGTTACAAAAAGCATAATAAAATAAAACTTGTCATGGTTTACCTTTGCATTATATGACTGATTCAATGTACCACATTTATAGTAAGATGCAAAGTGCTATGAAAAATTTGGGAGGCTTTAAAGATTAAGTATGTTTCCGATGCTACTGGAATTAAGAAGTATGCTTCTAGTAGGTGGTTGTCATTTAAAATGACTGACAATAAATTGTTCTTGAAAATGTTCATAAGTATGATAATTTATGTGTTGAAATTTCGGCTGAAGTTATGAACATTTTTTTATATCTTTCAAGCCAATTGCTCGCTAGACAAGCTACATCCTTCATGGTCCAAGAAGCTAGTAGAGAGATGAATTTCTTCTAGTCAACCAATCTTGCTTTTAATTTACGTAAGTACTATGGAGCATTAGGAAAAGGATCCTAAACTTCAAGAACTAATTGCTCATACTAAAAGTGAAGAGTAGAATCAAATTCAATACAAGGAAAAGAATTTGTCACTCTTCCTCTAACGACTAATCTGGTTGAATCAAGGAAGGGTTCTAAGTTGACAGCACTAAGGCACCAAAACAACAGGGAAAAATCAGCTCCATGGGAAGAGGCATAATAACTAGTTCAAGAGCTAGGGATCCAGCATGAAGAAGTTTGAAGGAAAGTGCTATGCATGCAGCAAGTATGGACATCCAACGAAAAAGTGTTGAGAATGGTTTAGACATGCGCGTAACAAATCTAAAGAGGACAAAGTTCAAGCCAATCTTACTAAAGATGTCATTTTCATTGTTAGTCTCAAAGGTAAACATGGCAAGGAACACAATTACGTAGGAGGTTGATTTAGGAGCCACTTGACACAAATGCACTGACAGAGGCCTTTTTTAAGAGTATGAATGAGTTGCTGAGGGTGAATGTGTGTTTATGGGTAATTCTACTTCAATGTTTATCCTCTATAAGGGCAAGGTTTCTCTTAAATTGAATTTTGAAAAAATTCTTTCACTTCAAAATGTACTTCGTACTTCAAATGTTCATAGAAACATTATTTCTACTAATCTTTAAATAGCGCTGGAGTTGGAGTTGTTTTTTATTATAGAAAAGTTGTACTCACCAAATGTGCTGAATTTATGGGAAAGGGATTTTATAATTGGGGTTTGTTTGCTCTTGATCTTGTTGCTAAGAATAGGACAAATGCTAATGCTGCTTATATTGCTGAGTCTATTTCTTTATGGCATGCTAGATTAGGTCATCTGAACATTGCATCTATTGAAAGACTCAAACAATTATGCTTGATAGGTACATTCAACAACTGTGTTTTTTACAAATGTGAGATATGTGTACAAGCTAAATACCCCAGAATCCCTTTAATAAAGATTTAGATTGGACCTCTAATGTATTAGAACTAATTCATAATGACCTAAGTGACTACAAAAATACCATGAACATAGGAGGGAAAAAGTATTGCATCAATTTTGTCGATGACTACTCTAGGTTCACTAAAGTATATTTTTGTAGTAAGGATGAGGTCATAGACAAATTCTTCATTTACAAAGCTGAAGTAGAAAATTAGTTGGACCGAAAAATCAAGAGAGTTAGGTATGATAGAGGAGGAGAGTATGATACCACCTTTCTTAAGAAATATTGTGAAGAAAAAGGAATTATCCATAAGCTGACTGCTCTCTATGCCCCATAACAGAATGGCATAGTTGAAAGAAAGAATAGGGACAATGTTGAATGCTATGCTTATTAGTTTAAGGATGCCTAGCAATATTTAGGGGGAAGCTATCTTATATTCTAACTATATGTTGAATAGAGTTTCACATAGAGGCTAGACAAAACTCCCTCTAAGTTGTGGAGGGGTTTTGCTTTGCTTCTAAACTAAACTACATTGGAGTATGGGGGTGCTTGACCAAGGTAGGACTTCCTAATTTTCAAAGAAGTAAAATTGGTCTTAAAAGTCTTGATGCTAATTTTATTGGTCATACTCAAAATAGTACATCATATAGATTTATTTTAAAAGATAGTTATGGCTTTGGCGCCATTAGAGAGTTTGGAGATGCTAAATTTTTTTAGCATATTTTTTCGTATGAGAATTTCTGTGGATAAGTGTTTACCTATTGCATCTACATCAAGTCATAATATTGCATCATCTAGTAATTTGGACCAAAAATCTAGAGGGATAAAAAGGATAGAACTGAGACTAGGCTTGTACTTCACTCTGTCACTGCTTTCTTGGTAGAGATATGATAAGCAAATTGTGAATGTGTACCTCATAAAGGAGCATCCAAAGACTTATATGGAAGCTATAGAGCCTATAAACTTTAATTTCTAGAAAGAGCCTATTAATAGTGAACTAGAGTCTCCAATGGCCAACGAAACTTAGATTTTGATTGACCTTCCTACAGGTTGCAAAACACATGGGAGTAAATACGAAAAGACAAAATTGAGAATTGATGGAATCAAAGATAAGTTCAAAGCTAGACTTGTGGTTCAAAGGTCTAACCAAAAAAGGGGTTTAACAAGAAAAGTGGTATGAAATAGCCAAAGACATTTGTGGTTCCTGGAGAAGAGCATAAGGTATGCAAACTTGTCAAATCTTTATATGGACTATAGCAAGCTCCAAAGTGATGATATGAAAAATTTGACTCTATCCTTACTTCTAATGACTTTAATTTCAATGATTTTGTTGAGGGTGTGTATTCAAAAATTAATAACCACGGTTTTGTAATGATTTGTATATATGTTGATAATATGCTTGACCGTTGGTATAGACTTGGATATTGTTAATGCTACTAAGTCTTTTCTTAGTACATGCTAACATGAAAAACTTAGGAGAGGTATATGTTATTCTTACAATTGAAATAACTTCAACCAAAGAGGGTATACGTATTAACCAATCTTATTATATTGAAAAGATACCCAAAAAGTGTGGCCAATTGACTATACTCTAGTGAGAAACCCTTATGATCCTTGTATTTACTTGAAAAGGAATAAAGGTGATAGCATTCACAAAGCAAAAATCCCAAGATAATTGGTAGTGTAATATTTCTAACGATACTCATTGTTGATATAGTCTATGTTGTGAGTAGACTAAGTAGGTATACACACAACCCAATAATGATAATTGGAATTCCCTAATTAGACCACTAAAATACTTTAAAGGGACCACTAATTAGGATTGCATCTTAAAATCACTCCTGTTGTGTTGGAGGGTTCTTGTGATGCTAATTGGGTGTCTAGTCATGATGAGATTGATTCAACAAGTGGCTATGTGTTTACTCTAGCTAGTGTCGCATATTTTAGAAATCATCTGAGCACACTTGCAATGCTAAATCAACAATGAAATCAGAATTTCTTGGTTTAGAATTGGAAGGTCATGAGGAAGGGTGGCTAAGAGACCGCATGATAAATATTCTATTGTGGGCGAAGCCGACTCCATCAATTTTCATGCACTGTGACTCACGAGCTGCCATAGGAGTGGCGAACAACCAAGCCTACAATGGAAAGAGAAGGCATACTTGTTTAAGGCACCAAACCATGAGAAACCTTATAAGCGATAATATGATGTCACTTGAGTATGTAAAATTAGAAAGGAATCATGTAGATCCTTTGACCCTAAAGGCCTTGTAGAAGCATAGTGCTGGCATCGGCATAAGAAATAAGACTTAAGGCCATTGAGTGAGTGCATCATGATAAGTATCCATCTTAGAAAAGAGTCTAAGTTCAATAGGTCAAATGAAATCACGGAACAACTCAATGTTTTGTACTATAACCCATTTATATGAATGAAACAAGTAATATTTTCATTTACTGTCGAATGTGTTAAGGATGAACCTTTGGTATATAATGAGTCCATATCCTTAATGGCGGTGAATGATAAATATGCACTTGGTGGAACTCACCTATTTCAATGTGGGCATTGATGCCCCCCATATAAGAGTCTTTAGGCTAAAAACTCTCTAGAGCATTCACGAGAATCCAAGTATTGACACTGGGGCTTTAATGTGTCAGCTTTATGCGAGGATCTATGGCTCTAAGGGAAAATGAGTGTACACAGTTTGATCTTTACAAACACCATTCGGATGCATGATTTTTCCACCCTAATGGATGTGAGGCAGACTTGTGATCTAACTCCCCGAAAATTTTGACTCATTTTTATCCTTAAGACTTGGCCTATTTAATGCTGTGGAAATATCTTAGTGGTGTCACTGCCGTATTTCACAATAAAATACAAGGAAAAAGGTAATTAATTAGATTGAACAAAAGTATAAACGAAAGCAAAGGTCAAGATCTAGTGTCAACTACAACTTTAATATTATTCAATGCAAATAAACAAGGAATTTAATCTAAACATCTACGTGGCCTCACTCATATACCATTCCCATGCAGCACATCAGCACCTGAAAACAAAGCATTTCGAACAGTGAAACGGAGCTCAATATTGTCCACCCCTAACAGTAAAACACCTACTTAAATTCATTTCAAACATTTAAGGGTGAGAGGGAGCATTCAAACAGTTTGAAAACAATTCCCAACCCGTTCAAGATCTTCCATTTCAAATAATAACCATTATTCAAAAGTCACAACAAGTAAATTCTCCTTGGTGAGTGACCCCACTAGAGAGTCTCATGGCCTTCCGACGAACAGCTATATGGGTTACCATAACCCACATTGGCATACGCCCATATATAATGGCACGTACCCAAAAATTGCATGCTGTAACCCGGGAAGACTAACTTGTCTCTATACCAAGGTGAACCTACCCTGATCTTAGGAGGCATTCTCCTGCAAACTCGCCTTAGTCTTTCACTTTAGGATTAGTATATTATGAATAATCTGTTTGGTTTCTCGAAACCCAACCTATGTCATAATCTTTTAATAACAGAACACTTAAGACATGAACTGCTTAACAAAACTTTCTATTACAACACGATGTTCCACATTCATAAAATCATTGAATCGCTAGTTGCAGTTCACGGTTTACATATAAGGTCCCCTTAGCATACAACGTCGCATAGCAATTCATAAACATCCAAAATGATTTCAAAAGACCAACCAAGGGGAGTTAGGGCATAGACATTGCCTCGAAGAAGCGAAAGAACCTAGCTTGAGCCCAAACTAGAATATTAGGCCTAAATGATAAAATAAAATGTCACAATATATTCTAACTTAAGGAAGTTCTTACACCTAAAAATTCTATATTCTCCAACTCAAAGCCAAATAAGCTTCTTAAGGTCTCCTTACTATCATTATCACCCCTAAAGACTGATTCCTCATCATTTACATAAACATCAAAGGCATAATTATTAATTAGAAACAAATATTAGGGTTTTACTCACTTTGAAGGGGTAGGTAGTTTTTGGTCAGATTCTAACCTAATTTGTAGGGGCCATAACTTTGTATAGAATTATCGGATTGGTGTGCATGAATACAATCTGGAAAGGTCTTTTTATCTACTACAACTTTTCTTTTATAAGAAATCACACATAAAACATGAACTATCTCAAAAGGTCATTATTTTCGGACTGCTCAGTTTCTCGTTCGAATTGCGTAGTCTTGGAAGAAAATTCATTTCTCCTTCGTTTTACATCCAAATTTGGTGATTCAAAATTCCTTGTAAACTACACTGGTATATCTACCTATGCAGTTGTTTTCATAATTTTTGGTTCAATAATAAGTGTTGTTTAATCTGTAAAGTTGATGTATTTGTAGGGCTGTTTTTGGTTCTGACCGACCCTAAGTCCCATGAATGAACTCACGTGTTACACCTGACCAAACTCCCCTAACTTAATCTAAAACTACTCGTAATCATCATTAACAACTAAAGGATCAATAAAACCTATCCAAGTCTACTTTGAAGAGAGGTTTCGAGGGAAAAACTTTCTGCTTACCTTGAAAATGAGAGTGGAAGGTAACATGATGGTTTAGATGCTTTCAAACCACCCTAAAATCTGAAAAATATATCACAAACGGAAAAGGAAGTATTT
Organism: Selenicereus undatus; assembly: GCA_017589665.1. Lineage (NCBI taxonomy): Eukaryota > Viridiplantae > Streptophyta > Magnoliopsida > Caryophyllales > Cactaceae > Selenicereus > Selenicereus undatus. Next base: position 8,091,694 of record JACYFF010002017.1, on the reverse strand, counting down.
AGAGTCTAAAATAGATTGGGTTTGTTGAAGAAAACCATCCTTTAAGAACTTAATGGGTTTAAACTTAAACAAACCAAAAACACTACACTTTCTTCCCCAAAGTAAAGTTAAGAAGGGGGAGGCTTGGTGGCCTTGGTGGGGGGGCACGGTGGGCGGCGGCTGGTGGCCAGAGGTAGTGGCGGGGTAGAGTGGGTGGCTAGGGAGGAGGGGGGTTGAGGGGGCTAGGTTTTGAGAGTTGAGAGAGAGATGTGAGGTGAGGGTTGAATGAGGAGAACGGGGGTTTTCATGTAAAGGGAATGCAAATTTTTTTTTCTTTGCACTCACGGTTGCTCAAGAAAAAAGGGGCGGGCGCTTAGCTAGGGTTTAAAAAAAAGAAAAAGAAAAGAAAACTTTTGTTTTATAATATTAGGGGATTTTAACATCCCCACCACAATACCTCCCAATTAAAAATATTTAAGATTTGAACTTTTGCGAGAAAACTCTAATTAATAAAATCTGAATTTCTCACATAAAATGTATATTTCGAAAATCCAAAATTTTCTTTTATACATTATTAATTTCAATTAAAAATTGAAATTAGTAATTGTTGTCAAGACGTTGGATTGGGCTTAACAACGAAACTCTGACTAATGAAGGTCTATTCTAAAATATTCCATACGAGCTCAAGTGACTAAGGATCATCTTAGCCCTTTTTCGAGGATTATAAATATAAATCTTTTGAGTTTTACATTCTACCCCCTTAAAAGAAGTTTCATCCTTGAAACTCCACAAATAACTCAAAAAGAGCATTTAAATGTCTGGGGTTGTACATCTCACCCCTATTAAAAGAAGTTTCGTACCCGAAACTTACTCTTATCTGATCCCGTGCATGAGGGTACTTAGATCTCATTCCTTCTTCTGGTTCACATGTTGCCTCAGCTATAATGTGATTAGCTCAGAGGATTTTCACAAGCGAAACTACTGTCTTGCAGAGCTGCTTCTCCCAGCGGTCCAAAATTTGGATCAGGTTCTCCTCATAAGTTAAGTCTTCTAAGCTGTAGGGGTTTCGGCTTGAGCACGTAGGTTGACTCAGGAATGTACTTACGCAGTTGAGACACGTGAAACACATCGCGTACTTTGGAAAGTTCATCTTGCGGTTGCAGCCGATATGCTACTTTGCCAACGCACTCCATGATTATGTAAGGGCCGGTATACCTCAAGGTGAGCTTGTCCGATTGCCCGAACCGCATAACACCCTTTGCAGGTGAGACTCGTAAAACGACTTGGTCTCTTATGTCGAACTCCAAGGGTTTTCACCGCTTGTCCGCGTAGCTTTTCTGGCAACTCTGGGCCGCCTTTATCTTTTCTTAGATTACTCGTATCTTTTTTGTGTGGTGGCATATGAATGAGTTCAAGTCCAATAGTGAGTGCCTCGTTAATCTCTTGCCAGCATAAGGGCATTCTGTACCTCTGCCATATAAAGCTTCAAATGGGGACAATCTTATGTTAGAGTGGCAGTTGCTCGTGTGCGAGAACTCAATCAATGTCAATTACTCATCCTATTCTGTCTTCAATCCAAAGCATAAGCTCGAGATATGCTCTCCAACATTTGGATTATTCATCTTGTCTATCTTTTATTCATTGGGTTGAATGTAGCAACAAAGTTTACCCTACTTCGGAAAGCCTTTTGGAGTATTCACCAAAATAATGCCCTATATCTCACGTTAGGAGCTGATACAATCAAATTTGGTGGCCTACACCACATAATAAGTTAATGTTCTCTAGGTAGACATGAGTAAATAGACATAAGGCTCAGGTGTTGTAACACCCCCAGCCCCTACGGCCAGGAGTGTTACGTTTTCTTACTTCTTACCTAATTTTTGGGGTAAGACGGATAGAGTTTACCCTAAAAACTGGTCGTTTTCAGGCTTAAAGCCTTGCAATAAACCCCTGCAATCAACGAAAGCGTAAAACATTCTTAATAAGTTCAACGGCTATACGCTAGAGTTCATAACTCAACAAGCAACTTGCTCAGAGTATATCAAACAATATAGTTCATTAATAAAGGAGAAATGAAAGATACAACTCAACGGTTCACACAATCGAAGTACTGGGTTTACATCCCAAAACGTAGACAACTTCAATCAAAAAGATAACTAACTAATAAGATGGTTGGCTCACATGGCCATACAGAGCGACTTATAAATAATATGCATTACATGAACTAGAGTACTTGTAGACATACGATTACAAACTAGGAATACATCATGTTACGTCATTTAACACGTAAATCCACTTCTGTACGTGCACACGTGACATCTCATCAAGTAAGGGTAGATTTTGACTTGGCTTTTGTAAAATGACTCCTATCTGTCATAATGAAAACCTGGAAAAAGGGGGAAAGAGTAATGGGATGAGGAACCACACGCTCAGTGAGTATTCCCCTCCACCTTAAAACCAAAACCGTTGCAGGCAATAGTACCTTTAATAGCCACATATCACGTACTAATGTATCATTATCATATTAGGAAATCATAGTCTCCAAGGACGGTTCATTACCCATAAACCTCATTCTAGCCACGCAAACTCATTTTTAGGTCCCTGAATGACCAAAATTCTTTACTAATAAGCACTTAAACACATAAGTAAGCATCGAGGGCTAAGCACAGAACTTTCTTTCATGAAACATGTACATTTAGACTCATACGCTTGATGCATCACAGGATATGGCCATCCTATGTTCGAGATTCCAATCAGACTATACTTGCTCATTTATAAGATGTGCATAATATCAGAATCTTTCCTTTTCGTGAAAACACTTTACTTAGCCTTACTTGAAATCTCATTCATAGGGTATTCATACGGTACAAACATTTCAAATCTCATTCACATTTCTTTCATAAGAAATGCACAGTACATGCACAGAAAGCTTTCCTTCTTTCTTGAAAACACTTTGCTTAGCCTCTTGAGGCCCATAAAAACTCTTTTCTTAGCCTCTTTGAGGCTTATTTTCTTTAAAAGAAATCTCTTTCGTATTGGTAGCATAATGACCCTTATAAGCTTTTCACATTTCATTCAAATGGCCTCTCAATGGCCCTTGAAACTTTCTTTCTTCTGAAATACTTAAAATGGCGAAATGTCCTTTTCATTGCTTATTAGGAAATACCCTTGGTGTAAGCTCATCGTTTATTTAAAAAAACATACATAACAATTTGATCACATAACTGAGGAAACTAGACTCTTAGATGTACTTTGTTACTACCATCTCGAGCTGGCCAAACTCACGCATATCCGTACAGACATCATACTATGCTGAGACATAACTTACATACTTAGACTTCAGGTGGGATTCAAACCACCATCTTTGAGTCATCTTAACATAGCTTATGTTATGTCAGGCGGGATACTAAGCCACGATCCTTGGCTCTCAGACTTAAGCTTAAAGTTTCTAGAGTAGCTCCTTAACGTACACATAAACATAAACATAATTACTTACACATATTCATACTTATGTTTATTCATATATATGCTTATCTAGCAAAATAGCCCATAACCCTACTATTGGTTATGGTTCTTTCATTTTCAACTTGAAAACCCTTTTAAAATCGTAATGAATTTGCTAGCTTGCAATTCAAAGCTCATTCAAAACTTAAAGTACTTAGCTAGTGTATAACTCAAACTAAGTTTCGTAAAAAACCTCCTTCAATTGCCCTTTTTCGCTTCGTTTCAATCCTTTTTGAACTCAAAGAAGGAGACATAAACAAACCAAAGCCTTAAAACATTTTCGAACCCACTTTTAGTTTGCTTTTAAACTTCCTAAACCTATCGACTATTCAGTTGGGTCAGTTATTGATTAGTTCGATGATTTAGGATCATTTTAGGCTACAAGCATCTTATAAACCAGCGGGCAATTGGTGAACCTTTAGAAACATTCAAAATGGTGAAAACATGATATTAACGACCTTTTTAAAGATTACTAAGTTCACAAATCATTCACATAGCATCATTTAACAATTTCAAGAGGGAAAGGTTTCACACATAGCACATTCATAACACTTCATAATTCAACTTAGCAGAATAAACCACACATGGCCTCGCAATCCACACGATTGCGATCAATCACAACCCAGACTCCCTTCTCAAGCAACACCTACCACAAAGAATCTCAAAATTCTCATTAGTTCATCCTCAAGCCATCCAACTACCAACTCGGTTTTCATTTCCATAATCATAGCATAACATTCATAAAAATCATAAGGAATGTGAAATAGCAGCATTTAAACTTACCGAGCAAGCAACCATCGTCCGACGGTGCGTTACAGCATATATAAACACATACACATATATATCCATATTGCATTAACTTGAAATAAGTACTTAACGAACTGAGATGAACTCACAAGGCATGAAATTAGCCTACATTCATAACTCGCAAATAGGAGGTAAACATGCCAAGTTCATGTCATTTTCAAAGCGTGACTAACCGGCTTAACATACATCGTTTAAGACATTCTTAGCTTGTTTCGAGGGCTACTTTTAAACATGAACGAACTAACTTATCAAGCGACAAGTCAAAGCGTGCTTAGGTTCTTTCAAAGGTCACTTGTAAACATGAATTAACTAAAGTAACATATATTGATTCGAAGCAACTTTCAGGCATTAACTAAACTAACATGTATCGATTCAAAGCATTATTGGGCTATTTCGAAGTTACTTATAAGCATGGATTAACTAAACTAACATATATCGATTCAAAGCCAATTTCAAGCATTAATTAACTAAACTAATAGGCATCGAATTAAAGCGTTGTTTACTCACATAATGCTCAATTTGCTAAACATGCATAATCTATGTTGAATTCAGTTAAAATAAAACATGCATAATCATTCATCATGTTCCCAATTAATCTAACTAATCCTAAACTGACATGCATAACAACTTAAGGGCTAAAACATTTTCGAAATTACTAATATTTAGGAGGCGAGAAACACCTACCTCGATTCCAAGCTAGAGATTCATTCAAAGGTTGTTGGGCTTAGCTTTGGGTGCTCAAAAACCCCAACTTTCGACTCCTTGCTCCCTAACCACACGAACAGACCCCATACCACGCCTGAACCTGCGCAATTCGCACTCTAATTCGACCCGAACTTCACTCACTGACTCAATGCTTTTTGCTGATGCTTGTGATGTGAATTTAGCTTCAATTTGTAGAGGAATTGGAGTGACTAAGGACTAAAATGCATGGGCGAATCTAGGCACACGCTCGGCGTTCCAAACCCTCACTAGAACCGACGACAACCGGGGAATTCGCTCTCTCTTCATGCCCTAAAATCGCAGCAATGGCTTCTAGGGTTCTGAGGAAGGTTGAATCTTGAGAAATACTGGTTGGGCAAAGCAAGAATTCATGGAGTTTTAGGAGCTTGAGGCTGTGTTCATGGTGGATAGAGAGGAGGAAGGAGACGCAGAGCAGAGAATAGGAGAGAGAGAGAGAGAGAAAGCTATTAGGGGGGTGGGGGTCGCATGAAGGAGGAGAAGGAAAAGGGGTCACGCGTGATTTTACTAAAATCCCCCTCCCTCTCTCTTTTCTTTTTGTTCCAAACTATTTAAGAATTGGTGCCGCTAGTCTAAATCGCATCCCAAACTCCAAACCCGATTCGATAATACGATCTTTTATCGATTACTCGTTTCCAAAGATATCAAGGTTCGATTTAATAAAAATTGAAACTAATTCGAAGGTTAACAAGCTAATCGAACTTGGGTTCCTACTCGAGTTAGTACTTGTTAATAACCTTTATTAACGCTTACTAAAAATTATCGAAGAATTTTCAAAACTAATAATAATATTATTAATAGCGACAAAAATATTCAATTTTCATAAAATTATCACTCACATAAGCACATCGATAATAGTTTAACTTATATCGCTAATAAAATACAATTTATAACTTAAAAAGACAATAAAATCAGCTTTAATGGAAAAAGAAAAATGCGGGTGTTACAGGTGCAACAAGCGATGCTTGAGTTTAGCTTATTGGTAAATCTACAATTTGTAAGTCTCTTGGTTGGTGGTATCTTTAGAGGTAAATGACTTCATATTCTGGTCCCACTTTACTAATTGCATGAGTGCCTACCCTTAACTCACTACATAATCCCTACTAATAGGTGGATTACATTGTCCTACACCATTAGTTCACCAAAACGTACTCATTAAGATTTGTGGCTCGCTAAGTAACTTATCTCAAGCACCCTTAGTTCACTGTGAAATCCTCAACTCAGTAAACTCTTATATATAATCCTAGAATCACATGCAATATAGTAGTTTTCTGTCTTATCCTATACGTGTATTTTTTTTCCTTCATCCAAACGTTCTTTAAGTGTTCACAATGTTGTCTTCTAAGAGCCAAGCTAGCCAACCAAAGCTTAATTAAGATGATGATACCCAAAAAATATAATTCTTTTTGATAAACGAACTCTAAAATTGTAGCTAAAATAGATATCTCACTAGATCACTAAAATAGTCATTCCCCACACCAAAGTCTATCTTCGTAGTTTCCTATTGCTTTTCCTAATTAGTTCTCTGATAATTACAGTCAGAAGCTTCATGAACATGTTAATCACAATGAGAACACCTAATGGTGTGACACTTATGTATGCCCTCATAATATGAATAATGTAAAAGGACCCCATTGTATCATTAATAATGAAAATTCTTGATGAGCTCACTGCATGATATGTCAGAACATTATAACTCACTTCCAAAATCCATTCTAGTCTTAAGTTTTTCACAAAAAGGAGAGTGGTAAGAATCATGTAGGCAATAAAGGCTAGCTTTGAGTCACAAAGTGATAATGAAAAGGATATAAGCTTAAGTAGTTATACGAAAAAGGACCAAATCGTATTTGCAACCGAAAAGAAAGAACATTAGTGTCTAATAGCAATAACTTAAGGGTCACCAGAGTAAGCGTAATGCCACAAGAAAGGTATGAAATGTCAACCTCAAACATTTAGAAATTTCAGAAGAATAAAGTATCACACAAATGCATACAAAGCAATGCTTAGCTTGTTCAAATAAACAAATAATGAAAGGAAGTAACAAGATGATACTAAGGATTTCATAGAGCAAAACAAGCCATCTTGAGTGATGATGGAGGAGTATTGCAAGTGTATACATGGCTTAAGTACAATAATCAATTGGAAAAATGAGAATGCAAGGTTAAATATGGCAAGCAAACAAGTCAAAATTGAATATGAGAGATCACAAAGCTGAGTTCAGTACAAGGCAATATTTATGTTCATAAATGAAATCAAAATTTTCTATCGAGTGACGAAGATATCAACAAAACAAAATAATAGTTGTCCTTATCACGAAGCACTTGGTTATAACTTAGGAGTCACCAAGTGAACAAAACTCCAAAGGAAACAAAAGGAATGCCAAACAAATTCAAAGTTTAGTATAGGATCAACAAATTCAACAAGCTTACTCATCCCAAAATCAGAGAGAGCAATTAATGAGACGAGATCATCATCGAGAAAAACAATTGGAAAGAATTCTCAAAGATAATAGAAGAATAGAGGTAGGTGTATCAATACAATAAACATGAGATTCAAGTAGACATATAAGATCACAAAGTGAAAGCAACAAGTAGATGAAGAAAAGCAAGGGATCACAAGGTTCTCAAGAAGTATAAGGTACAATTTACTTGAAAGACAAAGATACCAATGACAAGGCAACGAATGTTGTTCCCAATAGGCAATTAATATGGTTGTAAGGAAGCTATCCAAGTAAGGTAGGAAACAATATATTGAAAACGATAAAGATTTCGAAGGTTAGTAAGGTAGAGAAAGCAGTAGGTTAAAGAAAGTATAATGATGCTAATAGTCCGTCATGTAACATGCCACATAAGTCACCTGTCCTCCTGAATTCTGCCTATCAGGTCGTCTCCTTCATGCGATCTTCTCCTTCATGCAGTGTTCTTCTCCTCTTCTCCTTCCATCAGGCTGTCTACTCCTTCAAGCCGATGTTCTGCCCAGGTATGAATTCTGCCCTATTTGTTGTTGTTTTCACCGGAATGCTAAATTCCACCTAGGTGGCATTCTCATGGTGTTATCACTGGAGGGATTTTAGATATTGTAGGGTTTTGAAATATCTAATTGATCTAATCAATTTATTTTGATTGTTTAATTGTAAGGTTTATAGATTATCTGTTTTGATGTTTATGTTATGGGGTTTTGAAATATCTAATTGATTGCCCTATACTGTCGGTTCATAAAGTAATAACAACGCCTTATATGATGAAACAAGGAAGAAGGAATTTCTAACTGATGTTCTACTACCAGGAAACCTTAAGTGATGTCTTTAAGGGAAGAAGAAAAAGAATCACTCAGTTGAAGTGAACTGTTCTGACTTTAAGGTGAATCAGTGTTCATCTTGGTGCTCCGAGAAATTAAGTCTATCTGAAGAGAAAAGAGAAATCTTGCCCTTAGTAAAGACATATTGTTGTTCAACAATCCAAATTATTGTCCACAAGTCAAATTTAAGAAATTAGGGCAGCTAGCATGGTAAATCGTGGGGAAGGATGCCCATGTGATAAACCTAAGATGTTTTCACCATGATTTATCTCATTTTTACTTCTATTTCTTTTGTTATTTTATATAATATGTAAACAGCCAAGTAAATGATCTTCAAAATGAGTTGATTGACTTTGCCCATTTTTCATAGAATGAGTTGGGTGACAATTTTGATTCAACAGAGTTTAGAAAATATTGAAGGACCTAAAGATGGATGGCATCTAAATGGTTGATGTAGGTTACAACCCTACATCTAAGAAGAAGAAAAAAAGGAAAGGGACAAACAATAGTAGGCATGTGACATATATAGCATTAAGTGAGGAGGGCACCCTTGATTCCTCTGCCTCTTACTATAAATTGCTAAGCGAACTATCTATATTAGGAACGCATAGGAGCACATATAATGTATTTTTTTTTATGCATATTAGGTTGGTTTCAGTTTACTTGTACTTGTTATTTTGTGATGCTTTATTACTGGTGGTATTTTGAAATGACCTGTTGTTATTAATTTGACTTATTAGAAATGTGTACAAGGTGTTAGTTCTTTCACTTTATGATTCCAAAATGTATTGCCTTATTGAAGCTTTTGATTAGATATATGTACAAGAAGCTAGTACTTTCATTTCATGATTCACGTGCCTCTTGCTATATACTGCTAGGTAAACTATTTATACTAGGAATGCAAAGGAGAATACATAAACCGGTTTTTGTTGTATATTAGGTTGGTTTCTATGTACTTGTACTTATTATTTTTTGATGCTTTATTACTGGTGGTGTTTTGAAATGACATGTAGTTGTTAATTTTAGTTGTTAGACACGTGTACAAGATGTTAGTTCTTTCACTTTATGATTCAAAAATGAATTGCCTTATTGAAGCTTTTGATTAGATATATGTATAAGATGCTAGTACTTTCATTTCATGATTCGAAAATGAATTGCCTTCTTGATGCTTTTGATTAGATGACCTGCACTTAGTACTTTTATGCGTTTGGACAATCGTTGATTCTCATGTTTGGCTTTTATCCATGATGTAGAATACACAACAACTGCCAAGTCTTTCCACTATCTTAGTGGTGTCTCTTGCAATCTAAATGGAACCACCAAAGCATCGATGTTGGATGATTG
>JACYFF010002017.1:8034765-8068043 GCA_017589665.1 Selenicereus undatus | reverse complement strand
TATGACATGAACATCTGGCAAGCCACGACTTATGTATGCACCAGGCACATATGAATATCATTGCATGATTCATTTAACATATCACAATTCTATTTGAAGACACAATCAATATATGTAAGAACATTTCCTTTAAATCTGCAATGAAACTTTCTTCGAACATTTGAAAGCATTTCATAACCTTGAGGTTCTCATTCTTTTGAAAGAGTTTACATCTCGTATACGTCGTAAAACGACTCTTATAAACATTTCATACTCATTCCATATGACCTCTTTTGGCCCGTAAAACATTCTTTTCCTTAAAACCTTAAAACATATAGAAAGGCAAAAGCCAATTGCTTTTCTTATCGTTATACAAAGTACTTCTGGCATAAGATCATTACAGGGTGCTGATTAGGTGAGAACTATTCTCGACCTCATAGTGAGACCCAACGCTCACGCTTAAGCTCTTATTCCCGGGATGGCTACATATAACATATCGGACCTTTACATCAACCCTCGTCAGGGCCTCTAGGGTTTATCCGGACTTATCCCCTAGGTAACATAATTCATATCATTTCATATTGTCCGCAGCACATTATCTTAGCCACTCAAAGCGTATCGGCCATAACGGCTATAACTTTGCGTTTCAAATCGTAAAATCATTCAACGTATAACTCACACCTTTATAAAACTCTTTAGGGATTCCCCCGTTCAAGCGAGTTCACTCCCAAAACTGTTTTCATTTAATTAAAATAGGCCATCATGCATTAATAGTTATGGCTACTATCATTTCAAAACATGAAATCTTTCTTTGGAAAAACTCACTCTTATGCATATAAAGCAATTTAAGTATTTAAGCACATACATCACATATATCACATTTAAGCACTTCATATCAATCACATCAGTTCAACACAATAAGCCACACAAGGCCTCGCAATCCACACGATTGCGGTAATTCACAACCCAGTCTCCCTCCTCACTTTCACCATACACACAAGACCTCAAACGCTCATGATGTTATCCTCGAACCAACCAACTACTAGCTCATTTCATCAATTTATTTTCCATAACATGTTATCATAAGGACTTATTAAAAAGGAGGAGGATTAGGCTCTTACCTGTGCAAACAGCACCTTTCAGCCACATATACATATACATCCATACTGCCTTAACTTGAAATAACGCTTAACTAGCCTACTAAACATGCCATTTTCAAGGCGTATTAAGTCAACTAAACATGTCATTACCATAACCAACATGCCGTTTTCAGAACATAACAAATTAACTAAACATGTCATTTTCAAGCATAACTATTCAGCTAACCATGTATCGATTAAAAACATTCTTAGGTTATTTCATGAATCGCTAATTATTCGAATCAAGGCTAAACATGTCAAAACAACTTCGTTTTCGATTCTTTTAAAACCTTAGCTTACTTTAGTCGTGCTCAAACTAACTACGCCTTTATAACTTTAAAATTAATCCATTTTCATGCATGGTTTTCAGTCAAGTCCAATTCAGGCATAATTCCATATAAACGCACATAACTCGCATCAATTTATAATTCCAGGCATAAATCAACTAAATGACTCGAACCTAAACATGCATAGCTCGTTTCTTGATATTTCTAACGAATCTAACTAACCCTAACTTAACATGCAACATCAATCTGCTGAAAATTCATTTCGAAAATAGTAATAACTTAGGAGGAAGAAACACTCACACGAAATTGCTTAATAATCCACTCAATTTAGCAGCAAATCACGCCCCCAAACCCCTTGGACTCGAACCCAGGTCGCCTCTTCAAAAACCCGAAACCCTAACCTTCGATTTCGTGCTGCTTGAGGCCGATTGGGGCTCGATTCTTGGTTCTAATTTATAGGAGAGGTTAGGAGCGAGGTGGGTTGTCGATTTCCGGCAAGTGGACGGTGTTTTCTGGTGGCTAGGACGCGTGGGTGAAGTGGTGCGAAGTGGACGCGAAACAGTGGCGGAACCGGTGGCTGGGACGCGTGGGGGAGGGACCGTTCGTCCCTTTCTCTCGCCGGTGACGCGTGGTCGGCGGCAGCGCCAGGTGGCGTCGCCGGTGAGAGAGAGAGCGAAGCAGAGAGGGAGACACGGGAGTGAGAGAGAGAGCGAGGCAGCGAGGGTTAGAGAGAGAACGAGGGTTGGGTCCTGTTTTCGGGTGCCTCAGCCCGAGAGTCTCCCCCCCTTTTGTTCTAATTTCCTTTTTTTTTTTTTTTCAAACTAACATCATTCAACTGATTCCCGATCCCGTGCTCGTTAATGGTTAGACTAAACTCGGGTTGAAACGACTCACGACGAACATTTCAGTTTAAGCGTTGGAAATCGATTTAGTAAAATGGAAAATGATTTTATAAACTCGGTTTAGCATCGATTCAACCATTTTTATAAATAAGCAACGTCAATAGTAATATAAAGCCAATAATCGTTCTTTTAGTAAAACTAATAGTTAAAAGCTCACACACAATTGACTAAACATTTTTATCGAACAACAATTCAAGGCAATTTATAAATTTAGCAACTAGAACAACTGATCGGCAATAAAACAATAGTGTGGCCCTAACATGGAGGCACTTTGTAATCAGAAGGAATTACATCTTTAATGCCTACATAATGGTAAAGTTGCGAAGCTAAAAGCTAAATTTACTCTAAATATGGAGCAAAGAAGAGAGTTATGTGAATGGGCTTCGAAGTTGAGGATGCCAAATGGTTACTCGTCGTTTACAGCTAATTGTTTAGATGTTGATGGAGCAAAGTTATGTAACTTAAAGAGCCATAACTATCATGTGTTTATATAAAGCTTACTTCCAATTGCATTTGATGCACTACCAGAACAAGTTTTGAAGCCTCTTACTAAGATAAGTTAATTTTTTAAAGCCTTTTGTTCATTGATGCTGCAAACACATAAGTTGTTACAATTGAATGCAAATATTCCTGTTATTCTTTGTAAGTTGGAGAGAATATTCCTCTCAAGTTTCTTTAATTGTATGGAACATTTGCCCGTCCATTTAGCATATGAAGCAATGTTGAAGGGGCCAGTCTAATGTCATTGGATGTATCCTTTTGAGAGGTAATGGTCACTATTGTTTGATGCTTTGCTTTTTTAAAAAACTTCTAGTGCTAAGTAATTTGTTTGGTCGATAATAGGTTTCTTGGTAAATTGAAACTCATGGGGAAGAATAATCTCGACCAGGTGGGTTTATTTGTGAAGCATACATAGGTCAGGAAACCTCTCATTTTGTTGCATATTGCTTTGGATCCCATGTTCCTTCAATGAGAACCCATTCCAGGCGGAATGAGTATCAAGTGGAAAATGAAGCATTACAACAAACATTGTTTGTTTTTAGCTTACAAGGTTGTGCAGGGGGCAAGGAGGGAAAGCAATATCTCACTCCAAAAGAGGTTAAAGCTGCCCACTTGCATGTTCTTCTTCATTGTACTGAGGTTCAACCATATTTGGAGTGAGTGTCATAATAGACACAATCTATATAATAATAATACATATAGCAAATTAATGGCATCCCTATTTGCAGCGTATTTAAGGAAGAGAAATGAGCACAAAACTAATATCTTCTTGACGAAGATGTTGATGTCATGATTCAATTAGAATTTTTTGATTGGTTCAAAATTAATGTAAGTCGATTATGTACATATTAGGTAGTTACGAGTACTTATGAGATTCCTTCTAATAAGAACTTGCCAATGACACAGGTGCACAAATATCAGCTTGTTGACGCGGATCATCACAAGTATCTTTGTCAAATATCATTGGGTCCACTTATTATTGCTAGAACTTAGCCCATCTACTATGTGAATGGATATAAATTTCACATAGAAGATAGAAGTAAGGGCTTGAAGACTTTTAATAGTGGAGTATGTGTTACGGGGACTGGAGAAGGCGGCATTGTGGATGGTTACTATGGTATTCTTAAGGAAGTAGTTGAGTTGGTATATTTAAATGAGCTAACTAAGAAATGTGTGTTGATTAGTTATGGCTGGTTTGATCCAACTATAAATCATAGAATGGGAGTGCACACAGAGTTTGGATTTGTTAATGTTGATTGGAGTCAAAAGTATCGAAAGTATAACCCCTTCATATTTGCTTAAATAGCGACACAAGTTTTTAATGTTCCTTATCCAAGGAAGACAAGGGATAAAATAGATTGGCGGATCGTGATAAAGACCAAACCAAGAGTGAGGGTGGATAACTCTTACACATTAGAGCTTGCTTACAAAGAGGAAATTATGTCTAATGTGAATGTTACATACGATGATATTCCTCTTGAAAATATGAGAGATGAGGATTGAGATCTTGAAGAAGTTGATTTTGATATTAGTGCAACAAATGAACAAGCACGTGCACCTAGAAGATACGGAGGAGGACATTCAGGACGAAGAGGACGAGGAAGACGAAAAAAAGGTTGATGAGGACAACAAGGGCGAGGAGGAAGAAAAGGAGGATGAGATTGGTTTCAGGGACGAAGATGATGACGCTGATGATGATGATTACTAAGCGATTACACTTGAAATTTAATCTAGTGTATTGAATAAAGCTAGATTGTTTGAACTTAAAATGATTGTTATTACATACTTTGTTCCCTTATTTGAATTTGACAACCTTGATTATTAGCTTATATTAGTCATTTAATAATTGTTTCTTTGTTTGAATTTAGAATCTTAATCTTTAGCCAATGTTGTTCTCTTATTAATTGTTTATTGTTGTTATTTAGAAGATGACATGTCCTTGTGGCGGAAGATCTGGTACTAGGGGGACCACAAGCATAGGCGTTGTTCAACTTCTGTTGACATTCCTACCTCTGCTCCACCTACTTGTCTTTTTGTTGTCCTGGTCCTCCCCAATTTCAAGAAGGCTTCGCTTAGACTAATAGCTAAGCTCTTCAGCCAAACATGTTCCCTCATATTCAATATCAATTTCAAGCCACGAAACTCCAGTGAATAATTCTACAACCCAAGATCTTATTAAACCATCAAACACACAATCTGCCCCAAATCAGTTGTCCCTCGTACTAAATCTAATTCAAGTCAAGTCACTTCGCAAGCATCGAACACTTCAAAGGTGTATGTGGAGCAAGAGGGTGATGGGTAAGTCACATATTTTGTTTTAGTAATTATTTGATTCTTTTGATTATTTGTTTACTAAATGTTCTACCAAAGTTTCTATCTGAATCCAACTATGGTTATACATAGCGTTGCGGATATATTTGAAAGCAAGTTTGATGAGCCTTGGCCAAATTGGAAGAAAGTACCAATGAACATTCGTGATTTTGTTTGGTGAATTCGAGGCAAGTTCATTATTTCATTTTCATTTTTGTTTTATTTT
The DNA here is from genome assembly GCA_017589665.1 of Selenicereus undatus. Taxonomy (NCBI): domain Eukaryota; kingdom Viridiplantae; phylum Streptophyta; class Magnoliopsida; order Caryophyllales; family Cactaceae; genus Selenicereus; species Selenicereus undatus. The sequence goes on along the minus strand of JACYFF010002017.1, from coordinate 8,062,699 downwards.
ATCATAACCAATAATGACAAAGATTAAGACTTTTGTTTTTTAGGTTTTGTTTTATAGAGGCACTATCTGTGGCATCCTGAACATAATAACGCCATTAGAAAGAATTTTGAGAAATAAAGGGCTGTAAGATTAAAAGATGTTCTATCTAACGCACGTGAGAAGAGCACAAAGCCACAATGGATGAGTGAGGAAGTTTGGAAAAGGCTTTGCAATTATTGGGACACTCCTGAATTTAAAGAAAAAGCAGAAACAAAGAAAAGAATTCATGCATTTGATTGTGGTGGTCTTGGTTCATCTCTGCACACTTTTGGCTCCATTCCTTTTACAGAGGCCCGAAGGCATTTGGTAATGGACTTATTTTTGTCCATTTCAGTTTTCGATAATATGCTACTTTACTTGAACTAATTTTTTCATCATATATAACTTGCATTAGGCAAAAATCCTTAAAGAGAGCCAATCATCGATGAAATTTTCCTATATACCCATATGAAAGGTGAAATATCAGGTGGAAAATTTGTTGACAAAAGGTCCGAAAATGCATATGTAAGTATTTGCATCTTGTGCTTAAATTCTATGGATTGTGGTTTGGGCTAGATATCTTTTTTATGGGTGATCTATTGAGGATTATTGGTATTGTGTTGGTGGCCATGTCGAGCCACGGGCTATGTCAAGCTCTAAACACCCTTTTTTATGTCCTATATGTTATTTGTTTATGCTTCGTTAGTTGATAGTTAGATTAGATTAATTTTGTGCTAACATGCAATACATCTTCTAGCGTAGTTGAAAACATAAGTCACTAGAATGGCGAAAAAAGGAATTAGTTGTACTTGAGCACAATGAATCAAAACCTGCCAACCTCCTCTTTGTTTGACCACAAAGACATGAAATCTTCGCCAACGATGAACATTTCTTTCCTTCTGACACAAAACTACTGCAAGATTTGAGGTTCAACAATTAAGTAATGGGAAATGAGTACTATAGGTGAAATGGAGATTCTAGGATGCATGAACTTGATATTATGTCTAGTAAGAAATATTATCGCAAAGAATTTAATTATAAGGTGCTAAACATTGTGATTGAGTATTAAGATCTTATGTAATGATTAAGACTTTTTTGTTGTTACAGGTAGAAACCTACAATCATACCTACGATAGCAAATAATATAATGTTTATGAGAAACTCAATTGGGTTTATGTTTTAGAAGGGCTAAGTGACTAGTCCTTTCATTTGTATTGAAATCAACAACTGATAATATGGGCAGTTTATTATCATTAAACCAACTATCTGTTAGTGAGAAGCAGCTTTGATCGATGATAAAATAGATGATAAGTGGGGTTCAAAAAGCGAAACCGAGCAAGATAACCAAGCATCATATTAAAGAAAAGTCATACTATTGAAAGTTGATGTATAATCACGTCTTAGCTGTATCTCCTAATGCAATTATATTAATGCTCATCAATCTAGTAAACTCATTAAAATAATTATGAGAAACGTTGTAATCATATTAATGCTCATCAATCTCACTACAGCCTCCAACACACTCATGTGACTGCCAAGCCATATTGGCCTTTAGTGTTGCATGTGTCAGCTCTTGGAGAACATCCATGAACACTCCTTCCAGCATTTCTATGTGCTCTCTCTTTTTCTTGGGTGATCTTTTGATGAGAACCTTTGTCTCCTTAGTTGTGAGAGACAAGACAAACATACATTGTTGTAGTGACTACACTATATGTAGGGGTGTTCCCGGTTCAGGTACCCTAACCAAAAAAGATTTCAGTTTGGGTGCCCGAAATTTCGGGTTGGCAAAACTGTGAGCTGTATCCAAACCGAAATATTCGGGTAACTGAAATTCAGGTACCCAAAAATTTCAGTTCTGGTTTTCGATTACCCAATAACCCATGTTTTTCTAAAATCTTTTTTCCTACTATGCCTAATAGTTTTGTTGTGTCAACAATATAATTATTTATATTTATGTTTTAAAACATTGTCGTATTGCACCAAGTTGCATTTGAAATTAATTACACAATATGACAATGTCACTCGATATCATACCACCAATCATATTTTAATTAGTCAACACCTCCATAAGGCATAAGCTTATTAATATCACATTCATGCCCAACCCATTCAAACAAAACAATGCAACGAAGTCAAAGTACTTGTTTTCTTTGAGTTTGTGAATATTTTACTTAAAAAGTCTTTAGGGAATGAATAATATAAAAAAAGTTTCGAAAAAGTTAAAAAAATAGTTTCTACCCGAATCATCAAAACGCTCGTATCATACCCGAACCAATAACCCGAAAAAGATATTGGTTCAGGTACCCGAACCAAAATTTTCAAATATTTCAGTTTGGCTACCCAAGATTTCGGACCGGGTTGCGGGTTTTCGGTTTGGGTTATTGGTTATGGATATTTTTGAACACGCCTAACTATATATAATTTATTATGAGATGTAAGATTGATGGATGCTGCTATATTGTTAATTATCATCTCCAACAATACATTTGACAATACTTCTCTTGGGGCTCATTTTTTAGAACATGGGATTTATTTTGGAAAATCATGTCCTGAAACTCAATCTCAAAATGGTGTCACTAAACGTAAACATCATCACCTCAATGAGATTGCTCGTGCTTTTCTAATTGAGGCACATATGCCTGCTACTTTTTGGGTTGATGCTATTCAAATTACTGTTTTTGTTGCTAATCGGCTATCCACCCCTACTCTTCAAGGACATTCTTCTTTCAAAAACTTGTTTCATAAATCTCCTGATTACAGTTTTCATAAAACTTTTGGTTGTGCTTGCTACCCCAATTTTTCAGCAACTTCTGCTAATAAATTAGCCCCTCACTCTGCTAGATGTATTTTCCTTGGTTGTGCCTCCCATTACAAAGGTTACAAGTGTTTTAATCCTCTCCGGGGTCAGATTTTTATAAGTCGGCATGTTTTATTTCATGAACATGAATTTCCGTATTTGGAATTTTCCAACCTACCCAACTCCACAATTTTTCGGGCTGCTCCTTCTTCTCCTAACTGTTTACTTGAGTTATCTCAGCCTACCCCTACTCTTGCCCAGACCAGTCTGTGTCCCCTGTTTCCTTCGGCCTCACTTCCCCTTCGCTCCTCTACCCCTCCTCTGAGTGCGGCCCATTTCCCTCCTACGACCCATCTTGCGTCCCCCTCCCCTCCATCCACTGTTGCGGTCCCACCCGTAGCTGGGCCGCCCGTTTCGTCTCCCTTGGTCCAGCCCACTCTGCAGGCGCTGCCCTCCCCTACACCTGTGCCTTCTCCTTCCCCTTGCCCCGTCTCTCCTACTAGCCCGTCCCCTCCTCCCATTAGTCCATCCCCTTCCCAGTCCCTTGTCCCCTCGGCCCATCCTCCCTTGCCTGTTTTTACCCAGGCCCAGTGAGTGCCCGTTCCTCTTTCTTAGCCTCTCAACTCTCATCATATGGTCACTCGGGCCAAAAGTGGCATCCGCAAGCCCAAACACATTTTTTCTCTTGACACTGATATTGTGGGACTCGAACCCTCTTCCTTTAAAAAGGCGTCCATTGATTCTAACTGGCAAGAGGCTATGACTAAGGAATATAATGCGTTACTTGCTAATGATACTTGGGAGTTGGTTCCATCTCAATCGGGCCAAAATCTTATGGGTTGTAAATGGGTTTATAGAGTGAAATTTCATTCAGATGGGCCTATTGAACAGTATAGGGAACGGTTGGTTGCTCTAGGTAATCACCAACAGCAAGGGATTGATTATCATGAGACGTTTAGCCCTGTCGTCAAGTCTCCGACTATTCGTTTGGTTCTCTCCTTAGCTCTCACTTTTGGTTGGCCTATCCGCCAATTGGATGTTAAGAATGCCTTCCTTCATGGCGATCTTACCGAGGAAGTTTACATGCGCCAACCTCCTGGTTTTGTTCATTCCCAGTTTCCTCGTCATGTGTGTAAGCTCAAGAAGCTATCTATGGCCTCAAACAGGCCCCTCGTGCCTGGTTCCATAAATTCAGCAGCTTCCTTCACTCTCATGGTTTTGTTTGCTCCCCCTCGGATACTTCCATGTTTGTTTATCACCATGGCTCTACCACTCTGATTCTCCTTCTTTATGTTGATGACATTATCCTTACTGGTAGTTCTTCTCTTGTCCTTCAAAATTTCATTTTTGTCCTCTCTCATCAGTTTGCTATGAAGGACTTGGGTGATTTACATTATTTTTTTGGTGTTCAAGTGCTCCGTAACTCTCAAGGTATATCTTTGACACAGCAAAATATATGTTACCGATCTTATTTACAAATTTCACATGCACACTACTAAACCTGTTCGCACCCCCTCTCTTTCTAGAACCTCTTTGACCCTTTATGATGGAGAGTTACTTGTTGATCCCGCTGAGTATCAAAGTATGGTAGGTGCGTTGACCGGACATTGCCTATGTTGTTCATGTAGTTGCCCAGTTTATGCATGCTCCCCGTACTACTCATTTACATGTTGTCAAGCGTATATTCAGGTATTTGCAAGGTACCTTAGGTTTTGCCTTGCAGCTTCGTCCAGCTTCCACCCCATTTGTCATCGTTGCCTACTCTGATGCTAATTGGGCAGGGTGCAAAGACTCTTGTCGATCTACAACGGGCTATGCAGTGGTCTTTGGGCCTAATCTTATCTCCTGGCGCTCCAAGAACCAACCTACGGTTTCTAAATCCTCTACTGAAGTTGAATATCGCGTTGTTGCTTACACCGTTGCTGAAACCATTTGGATTTGCAAGCTTCTTGCTGACATTGGCATTTATTTATCTTCTCCTACCAAGGTCTACTGTGATAACATCAGTGCTTCCTATATGGATGTTAATCCGGTCCAGCACTATCATAGCAAACACATTGCGGTTGATTATCATTTTGTTCGTGAGCGTGTTGCTCATGGGGATTTAGTTCTTTGTTACATTCCTACTACGCTTCAGTTAGCTGACATTTTCACCAAAGGGTTGTCTTCTAAGTTGTTTCATTATTTCAGGGACAATCTGTCAGTACGCTCCTCCCCAACAGATTGAGGGGGCGTAATAATGTATAGAGGTCAATAATGTAATTTTTGTACTCCCTGAATGTTATATGTACACTACTAGGCTGCCTAATTGGGACTGAGCCTTGGCTTACATTCACAATATGTACTAACCAGGTCTATCTCGATGATTGTACTATTTACCTTGCTATCTTTGATTATGCTTTTCTCGGTTGCCTCTTTCTTGTGCTCATAAATCTCAATGTTGATAAAATATTCTGAAAATCACATCTGGATTGGCTATCTTTCTCCAAAAGCAACATTGATTACCTAAACATCATATGCTCTATAATGTGCCAAAAAAAATTGTTCCTGAAGAGATCTTACCAACTTGTCCAACTTGGTTAGATAGATACACCAATCTTGTAAGTAGGCTTCTAGTTTAACAGTCTTCCTATTTTATACTTACAATCCCATGGGCATAGAAAGCCAGAAACACTGAGTTTAATTTACAATAGCTAAAAATATGTAGTTTACATTCTTTTCCTAAAAGCAAAATGGATATCGTCACGCACCAAGTTATGCACTCTTCCATTTCTCTCCAAAGGAAAGCCATTATTAAAGATTTCTGAAAAGAGTAATTTCCTCTTGCTAAGTATGTGTAGGGCTAGGCCCCAAATGATCTTCCACATCTTGCTAAAGTCTTTTGCCACACCTATGATGCCCTTTTAAACAACCAATGTATCATAGACGGATTTCACGGTAAAATTGCTTAAGGACTGCCATAACAAATGAGGGTATTAGGGCTTGTTAATGATCTAGTAGACCTAAGATTTTAGTTGTCGTCTCGTGCTGGAATAGGCATCTAACTAAGGAACAGTTCCAGCCCTGGCCATCTCTGCTAAATTATTCTTTAACTTTATAGTGACCCTAGTCTTGTTGATGTTGTTGATTCTTGAATACCAGTTCCTACCTTGGAACTCACCTATCTAGGGGTGGGCAATTTCGGGTGTCTTGCCTAAATCTTGTAATTGGAATTTGTCCTCATCAAAACGATTCCCAAATTTTTAGAACCAGACCCACAACCGGCCAAATCAATTCCTAAGAGTTAAGAACTAAAATTAAACCTATCAGTTCTGGTTTAGGTTGTATGTAACTACAAATGTTCAACGTAAACCACATAATTCCTTTTTTTAACAATTCCTTGAATTAGACCAAAACATTTGCATGTCACCACTGTTATTAACTCAAAAATGGAAACCTAAATCAAAATCTCATGCATTCAATTGCAAGAACATCTTCATTTTCATCTAAATTCTACTACTCAAGCCAAAAAAGAAAATGATTTTTAAATGGAAGGGGCAGATTGGCACTAATCAATTAACCACAAATTTGAGAAGGGGGCCTAACAATAAGCAGGGATTAAATGAAACTCTAGATGATTGCACCTAGAGTTATAACCAGAAAGGAACAAGGAGTGGTTGCAATTTTTTTTTTATGTATTTTAGCTTTTGAGCTGAGATTAGCAATGAAGGGCACGCAATAAGGAACTAAGAGACCAAAATAAGAGGTGTAAGTCTGAGATGAGACTGAGGCACCACAGGGGAGATTTTAATGCAGACAATGTGCCTTTGAATTTAGGATTTTTCACTTAGAGTGTGCTTGGTAGGGGGAAAAATCATTTTTTCGAAAAGTAATTTTCTTATTTTACGCCGTTTGGTAAAATAAGGAGGGAAAAATCATTTTCAGGGGAAAATCATTTTACCCCATTTGAAGGAAATTGTGTTCCTTTGAAAAAGTAAGGAAAACGATTTTCCAAGCTCAATTTTCATTGTCCAATTTTATCTCTCGTTCTTTTTCTTTTAATTGTGCTTAGAATCACTCTATTTTCATTCTCATTTTGTCTCTCATTCTTCCCCTCTTCTTCATGTTCATCATGTTCATCGATGATTTACATCATTAATCTCTGTAATTATTTCTTGAGTTCTCTGATCTTGTTATAGTTGGCCTTTTGAAGAACTTCGCAATTTGAGATACCCATCGTCTCTTCGTTCATCATTTTCTTTAATCTAGATTTAATATCACTCAAAATCAACTGGGTAATCCTTGGGAATAGTAAAAAAATTGAGATTCATTAATGTTGACTTTCTCTTTTGCTAGGTTTGTTATTGAGTATATTTCTTATTGATGTTTTGGGTTTGATTTTGAAGAGGAGAGAGAAACAGAATTCGTGTGGGTCGGGTTAGAGTAGTGAGCAGGGAAGGGGGTTGATGGTAAAAAGAAATGAAGTAAGGATGAGGTTTATTCTGTCTAATAGCAAAAAATGAAGTGGAAAGAAAATGATTTTTCATTCTACCAAACAACTGAAAATGTAAGTGGAAAATCATTTTTCTTGAGAAAATATTTTTCATGGAAAATAATTTTCTGGGAAAATGATTTTCTCTCCTACCAAACACACCCTTAGATAGTATGGCTAATCGGATGAACTAGGCCTCACATTAAAATTCGGGAAAAAATATGTAATTAGCATTAGATGTGGTCAATCAATGGGATGGGCCTTGAATTGGAAGTTAATTACATAAATTGTATATCTGACTATGGTTAGATGGTTCCTGATTTGATTTTGCATATTTTTTGGGACCAAAATCAGAGCCGGTGACATTGGGTCCTAATTTTGGTTCCAACTCCGGATGAATTTAAATGAATTTCGAGTCAGTTCAAAGGTACCCCAAATCTCTGTTCACCCTATGCCTATCTAATTTGACATTTGCATTTTGTTATTGCCAATATTGCATCTAACCTATTGAAATTTTTTGTTGCCTGAATTATGTGTATTGTTTTTGAGGCGAGACCGTGAGAGGTAGAACCAACAACTACCAATGATCCCACTAAGTATTTTCTCGTATATACCTTGGATATAAGAAGGTATGCATTTTTTGGATTGCACCAGCTTCGTCTCATGAGCAAATAATTATTAAAAGAAGATATCGTTTGGATACTAAACCCCCTCAAGGCATGTGTTTATTATTCCGAATGCAATGAATAGATTTTCTCCATTAGAGTTGGCCTAAAAAAACTTAGGATGATTGTATTCGTCATATCAATTGTGCTTTATGGAAGATTGAAAATAGACATAAGTACCCAAACATTGATTAAAATGAGTTTACATGCATGGATAACGTTTTGGTCTTGCGACCTCAGACCATATGTTGCGTAAAGTCCACAAGAAAACTAAAATGTACATCTTGGATCTTGGAAGGATATTTGATGGGAACCCCAAATAGCTACCAAAGGCAACTTCATAGCCAAATTAAAGGACAAAACAACCTGTATTTACTTTGATATTTATGATAATTTGTTGATCCAAGGACAAAACAGCCTGTGGCTCCGTCACTATCTCCCTAACCATGCTTTATCTTCACTTACATGCTACAAACATGACAAATTTTTCAGAATATCACTCATCCTACAACTAATGCATAGCAAGCTTGCTTCATTGTTAAAGTGCCAAAGTTATATGCATCAAAAGGACGGTGCAGGCATGAAAAGTCATACCGAATTTGTTCTTGAGCTCCATTTATTGTATCTTGGTGGTTACAAGCATCCCACTTTGGCGACTACGATGTACTCATTGTGTCTGAAAACTAGACTTATCAATTTAGGCAAGTAGATTAAGTACGATACGAGTGTATTCGGGTCAGATATAACATGGGTTTGGTGTATTTCATATTTGAGTGAAACGAAAGGTGGCGTATTTCAGTTTTGTAAGTTTCGAATCGACCAAACGGGTCTAGAGCACCATTACTATGGGCTATTTCTATTGTAAAAATTAAAAACTCCGCACATTTATCACTTAAAATTGTACGTATTTGATTAAAAAACATTGTAATTGTAATTTCGTGAAAGAATATTAGAAATACTCTAACTTTTTATTATGAAATATGAACGTCATATATGAGTGGGCAAAGAGTTGAGTCTCCTTCGGGTTAGTTGGGTCATATATCAAAATAGATATAATGATGGGCTAGCTCATTTATGGGTCAACCTGTCTAAAGCATATTAATAGGCCGGAATGGTTCTACCTGCTAATAACACTTTTAATAATTTAATATTTTTGTCACTAAATTACCATTATCTAATCAGATACACTTTATTAGTGGGTCAATTATAACACGAATATAAGTTGGCTAATTGCCTAAATTAACATCATAGTTTGAGATCAATTGAAATGGAAACCAAATGAAAGGATATTAGAGAAGCACAAGATATTATAATTATCTTGTACTTAGAACATTACAATTTTAGAATATTACAGAGTAATACTATTTATAATATAATGAGACATGTTGACTAGGGGTGATCAAAATTGGTTAACCAAAAATCTGTTAACCAGAAATTCAGTTTGCAAAAATTATGAATGGAAAATCGAACCAAAACCTTTGGTTAACTGGTTTTCGATTTACCAAATTTTTTAGTTCGGCAAAAATATGATTCATTACCTAACCAAAAAACTCAATTACTCGGATTTTCACTTCAATTACCTGGTAACCATTAATTTGAATTGTTAATTGGCAATTTTCACTCATTTTTAAATCTAACTACAAAAAAGGTTGCTTCCCTCTATATTTAATTTTACTAATAACCACACATATAAGTGTAGAAATAACATTTACCCACACTTAAACTAAATGTGGGGAGGTTAAGTGTTTGGAAGTGTTCTCCACACTTAATGAAAATGCGGATAGAGCTATATTTTCCACACTTATAAATGCGGAGTAAGTATTAATTACCCACAACTTATATGTGGCCATTTTACGGTATGTCTACTCTGGAATATGCAAGAAGTCATAATTTTCTCCACACTTAAAAGTGTTACTAGTGTTGTTTTAGATTTTTAAAAATAATGCTACTAATTAATATAAAACTTATTAAGTTAAAAACAGAACAATTGTATACAATTGTTCTTTTTTTAATTAACGAGTTTTATACTAATTACTAGCGCACATCACCCTACATAAATGAATAAAAGTAACAAACCAACAAATTAAAGTAGATCAAGCATCAATTAAATAAATTACACATTACTACCTTAAAAAAATTAATTGTAGACACATCAACAAAGACTAAGGTAATCAAAACTAAATATTCTTGCATTATTTTGAATCCATCCTGCTAATTTTTTTGTTGTAGGTAGCTGATTGAATATTTTATACTACCTAAAACCATACTTTGAAAACATGCCTAATGTCCAAGTAGAATATATAAAAAAATATCCATCTTCGTTTTCTTCACTAAGAGAAATCTCATCATTCGGGGTGACACCATCATTACAAGTCCCAAATTCGCTCGAATGCTCTTCAAATTTGTAAGGCTACGAGGCAAATGATTCATCTCCTCATATGATGAGTGATTACGCTAAGCAAAGTTATTGCTTTCCAACCCAACCACCCAAAAAAATTGCAGTAGTCTTCCCTGCAGCATTCTTCTAATTTTTGTTTGCAAATACCCTCTAATGCCCCTAAATCTCCTAAAAATAACCAGAAACTTCGAGTCTGAGGGCCTAATGATGCCCATAACAATATCTTCCTTTGCCGAGTATCTCTTATGTTCAAAAGTTCCTCAATTCTACTTTTTCAGCCATCATAAACAACTTTAGCTTTTTCTACAACAACAAAGTTGGCTAGCCCTTTGGTGCCGAAGTTCTCCAACCATACTCTCATCATAACTGAACAAATAGGATAATGATCAAACACAAAAGTGTACAAATAATATGTGACACACGATGTAAAACAGTACCAAGCATAGCTGAGGCTACAATGATCCCACCCGCTATGTAGATGAGATCCTATTTTTGACAGTTAGCTTCCCACAATTTCAGTGTGAGAGGTTGGGCACTAGGTTAAGGAGAATTTCAAGGAAAGAATCTTACCTGACAATGTTTTTAAAAGCCAAGTCCAAGAGTTCAGTCCTACTTGGTGGACTCAAAAGGAATTGCTTATCTATATCAATTTCTACTCCTGCTTTCTTAAAAAAAAACAACTCTTTGGATAGTCAACAACCCATCTTCTGCAGCATCCTCAATGTGTGCAAGGGGTGGATGCAAACCCCAATACCGGTTTCTAGGAGCCTACAAGGGTAATCAAATGTTTAATTTTCAATATAAAAAGAAAAACAATGAGAATTTACTCAGAAATAGCAAGATGATGGAGTCAGTTATGAAGAAGTATGCATCTCCAACTTTAAAGTGGCTAGGTAGTTCCCAACAAAGCTTGCTATAAAGGAAGCTATGATTATCCCTTCATCTATAACAATGGTGTCTGGCGTCCCATTGGTCCGTTTACATGGAAGTAATGCAAGATGTTTCACAAGCATCCTTACTCCAAATATGCAAGCATGATGCTGGGTACTTGCTAAGCCCTACACGAACACAAACAAGGTATGACACTCACACTTATGTTTTCTTAAGCGAGCCAAAGAAAAGCACAATATGAATTATGAAGGCGGGTAGAGAAACAATTTAAATCTCTTATCTATGGGGAAAACTCACACAGAAAAAGTGTAGGAGAACCATCCAAAAAGGATTATGAGATATACAGTTTACCCGACATATGCATGATGCGCGACAAGAACAAGGCCAACACTACCCAGTGCCCAGCCCCCCACCAAAAAAAAAGAAAAAACGAAAAAGTCTTATTGATCAAAGACGACCTAAGAAGTAGGTAAAATGCGTAAGGTAGAGCTTCCTCTTTAATCAAAATGAAAAGAAACCTAGAAAAGGAAAGACTCAAGAATCAATTGCAGATATGCTCACTAAGAGACTGTTTTGATAAACTATGGCAATTTGCAGTTGTTATCAACATGATATAAGTTTTGTCGGCTTTTAAATAAAGTGTCAAGTTGACACCCAGTATCATAGTCGTCAAGCAATGGATCATAGTAGCAGAACACGGTTCATCACTTAGCAACACCAACTTACCCTATCAAAGGCACCCAAGTTCGAATCAAAGTATGCATGTCCTCAAAAAAAAGAAAAACTCAGACCTCAAGGGTTCCAATGCTCTCCTTAATTGTCATTCAGGTTGAGATTAAGGCGCCAACAGACCTTTTCTGGTCTTCTGCTAGAATGTAATGACAGAATATCTAGGCCTCTTCATGTAATGTTTTGATCCCTTATCAAGTTGGACATTCCGAAGGAGAGATAACGAGTTAGCAAGAGAAATCACAAAGGGCCAGCAACAAGCACCAGAACAGGCAACTTTCCTAATACCAACATACACACAAACGCAGCTACATGTTCCTGAGTAAGACTATCTCACACCAAAGATAGAGACAGGTCCCTACAGGGGTCACTACTAGATTATTATTAGGCGATGTTTGAATTTGGAGGTGAAGAAAGAACAAAACATTTGGGGTGATTTTAAACATCAAAACAAACGTTCACTGTGAAATGAATTACTAGTCGCCCTCATAATTTTAAATGTCATCGTTAAAGCATCCATCTAACTAACTTCTCAAGTAAGACAGTCTAACTCAACACTTGCTCATCATGCCAAGTCCCCTATGATTGGTTTTCTCCTAAAGTGGAAGCTCCCGACTTCTCGCCAACAAAGTAATGAAAACAGCAGTACAGCTTCGAAAGGCCAACAATACAAATCATTATGTCCACATGGCAACAATAACAAAGAACATGACAACGACAAGAAAATACTTACCAGAAGTGACCAACAATTAGGATCTCGCATAACAAATGGAAATATCTCTGATGGTTGCATGGTCTCTGATTGTAAGAAATGATCAACTGCTTTCTCAAAGTGCAAGTCAAAAAGCAAAAGAAACCCCACTTGAGCATGCACAAAAGCAGCACTTCCTTAGAGAAGTCACCTTCAGCTTCAAGTTCCTCCAACAAGGTGATTGCTTCCTTCAAGTTCGTTTTCCTCAATAGATCTTTGATTTGTTCCTTAGAAGGTATTCTACGGAAGCAAAATACCTGTCAAGAGAGCATAACAAACAACATAAACAAAGAATTTCAAATTCTAGTGGGAGCAATCAAATGGATGGAATAAATAAGCGCACACACTATACGCCTAAACATACAGCATATATGAAAGGTCTTGAATCTATGACCCAAACAGAAACAGTCTGTTTGTATTTCAAAGGTAATTCAGGGGAAAGGATGCTGCCCAAACATCCTGCTTCGGCAAGACTCCTAGATATAGGTATGGAATTGGATTTGGATTTAGATTAGAATTATGGTAGTTGATAAGACCATAAGACAGTTAAACGATCCTTTATTCCACATTTTTGCTGATTTACAACATTTAAAGAATGATGAAAAGCATTCATACTTGTTTCTATCCAAAAATGGGTGCATCCTGACCTTTGGAAAATTGCCTTTTTTCGTATTCATGCCATGCAACATAGCTATTACCAAATAGACTAAAATACAGATCCCAGACTGCGCAGTTAGCAAGGTATGCCTAAGCCTCTTTCCTGAACCTCACGTTTCTTAGCAAACTGTATATTTTCAAAGGGAAACTACAGCAAGCAGCAGCATCTGGAGACTAATGTAGGTTCGCCATGTCAAAGAATAAATTAGATAAACATAAGAAACTGAAAATTGTACAGTGATTCAGTGTTAAAACTTGGAAAGGAGGACAAGAAAGCACTCATAAATTACCTTAGATGATACAGCAGCAACAATGAATCTTCCATTTCCATCCTCCTCGTCAGCAAGAAAACACTTCCCATCCCTTTTCCCCTAAAAGGGAGAGCTTGAACACAAGCTCCAGATCATTTATTGTACAACTCCATTTTTCCATCCCTAGCAACCCCAACATATGAGGACAACTCGACAATGGAATCTGGAGTATGATGAAACACCAGGCTGCCACCGACAGGCTGTCCATAACTATCAACAATAATGCCTGCATTATCAACTAGCAAAAGCACTTTATGAGTTTTCGGCAGCAACTTAAGATGAGGAATGGCAGCGATATCAGGAAGGAAAATATCAGAGTAACCTGTCCTGTACTGCAAGACATCAAACTGTACCCATCACTAGTCCCTAAAATTACAGAATCCTCATGCCAAGCCATAGTCTTCACCCCCTCAATGCCCTGAAGTTCTTTCAAGACCACAACTGACCCATCGGCATCAAGATCATCCTTAGTAATTCTACTTCCTGAATTGAGGCCAACAAATGCCACTCTTTTCCCAGCTGCCACTGCAAATACAGCTATTACTCAAGTCCCTAATCAATTCTGATTCATTAAGCATCAATCCATGTGATTTGATCCCGCTCCCTAGTCTTTTTATAAGCTTCTCACCCACACAATTACTACTACCATTAAAACTCTCCGTTGCGATACCCTCACCCACACTATTCAAGGCCTGGGCGATGTTAGCTAACTAACCAATCAAAAAATTTCCACTTAGACATTCTTATCACTTATATTTGGGTTCAAACTCATTACAAAGATTAAGATCAAAACCAAAGTTCACTAAAAAAGTAAATCGAACCAAATACCATAACACAGCATTGCATTCACAAATCAGAAACTACCTCTGATAAACAATATTAAAGAAACATACAAACTTTGATTTACTAAGTCTAGTCTTTACCAAAAATTTAAGGTGCATAAGTATCCGACCTATGTCAGGACTGTCTAGGGACATTAAGCCTAGACCATATGATCCTGGTCCAGATTTCACGAACATATTACATAAATGTTAGAAACTACCTCTGCTAAACCAAAGTTGCTTATTGGCATGAAACACATTTCATGAACATATTACAAAAATCATAAGGTAGATTTATTACTCATTGGCATTGAATTGAATTAAACTACATAAACAAGCATCAAAGTCACCAATCGCCGACTTATATGAGATATCAACAAACATAGGCACCTGGATTGAGACAGAGATATGCCCACTTCTGATGCAGGAACCAGGAGGTCTCAACAATGGAGAATCGACCTCGAGCCTCTCTGCGCAATTGCCAGTTCTAGAAAGAGAGTTAGAGAGAGAATTTTGGGTAGCGAGATTTGTAATATCATTCATCCCCCTTCCTTTGGCTTACAACTCTGCTTATAAACGTGAATTTCAAGGAAATTAAAAAAAGGAAAATAAAATGATAGTATGAGCTGTCCACTGCTCTACTAACTAACTTCACGAGGGCAGGGGCGAATCCACCGTGGGGTCAGTGGGGTCAGCCGACACCCTTCTCAAAAAAAAATAAAATATACGTCAGATAATTAAAAAAAAAAGCTATATATATTAAATGTGTGGAAATGATACATGAAATGTATATTGCTTCAGCGACTGGGAAGTTGCATTGCAAATTATGCCATCTATCATGTCGCGGGTTCGAACCTCCACCATGCCCTTTCTTCATTTTTTTTTTCCACTTTTTTTTAAAGCCCAATAGGCCACTTTCTACTTCCAGTCTTCTTGTGTTTATGTTCGACTGCCTGTCGTCTCTGCTCTGCTTCCCCACAGTTCGCCTCTAGCCCTGCCCTCTACCCAGCAGCACCCTAACCCAGTAACCCTAACCCACGGCTGGCGACTCCTCCACCTGACCACCGGCACCACCTGGCAGAGGCTGCAGCACCGCGACACTGTCCTGTCCACGACCACCATTACCAACGAGTCAACAACCTCCTCAAGTCAAGTTCTCAACTCTCTCTTCAAATTTGTGAGCTCTTCTTTTACTTAATTGTTCAATTTGTAGACTAATAAGTTTAGATTGTTTGATTTGTGAGTTTATTTGTCAATTGTAATTTCAAATTTGTGTAACTTATATGTTTAATTTCAATTCTAGGTTAAATTTCAATTTGTAGATTAGTTTATTATATTCTTTAA
Source organism: Selenicereus undatus (assembly GCA_017589665.1). NCBI lineage: Eukaryota > Viridiplantae > Streptophyta > Magnoliopsida > Caryophyllales > Cactaceae > Selenicereus > Selenicereus undatus. The sequence goes on along the minus strand of JACYFF010002017.1, from coordinate 8,046,846 downwards.
TTTTTTGAGTTTATTTACCAATTTCAATTCCAACTTTGTTTAATTTATATGTTTCATTTCAATTATAGGTTATCTCTTAATTTCTAGATTGCTTTTTTTTTGTAGTTTAATTTGTGAGTTTATTTGTTAATTTCGATATAGAATTTATTTAATTTATATGTTTTATTTCAATTATAGGTCAAAATGCATAGATATTTCAAAAAGATAACTAAGGAATCCTCGTCGTTACCTTCAAGCTCGAAATCCGAAAATTCGCCTTTGAATGAAGAAGGTAGAAACGACGTCACTCGACCACAACCACCATCTTGCGGTGTAAATACCAATTCCACTCCCTTTTCTACTCAAAGAAGTCGGGTTGATGTAAATGCTCTTCCATCTGATCCAGGAGAAAGAAAACCAATGTCACAACACCATCCAGATGAACGTGATGAGGTAAGACGAGCTTATCTTCAAAAAGGCCTATTTCAACCTCGAAATCATGCTTTCCCTCAAACACTCATGTCTGGAAATATGCGTCGATTCAATAATGCTTGGTTTGGTGAATATGGCAATTGGTTGGAATATGGCATAAAGGAAGATGCTGCATTTTGCTTGTGTTGCTATTTGTTCAAAAATGATGAAATAAGCCATCTTGGTGGAGATGCATTTACAACAAAAGGATTTAAGAGTTGGAATAAGATGGGTAGATTCAAAAAGCATGTTGGTGGGGTAAATAGTGTTCATAACCAATGTGTTAAACGATGCGAGGACCTTATGATGCAAAAACAATCGATACAAACTGCATTGGAAAAACAATCAGAACATGCTAAAGCTGAGTATAGGACTCGTTTGACTGCTTCGGTTGATGTATCAAGATTGCTTTTGTTTGAGGGTTTGCCTTTCCGAGGTCATGATGAAAGTGAACATTCAAAAAGGAAAGGAGTTTTTCGTTCCATTCTAAAGTTTCTTGGGGAAAAGAATGATAATGTAGGAAGTGTTATTTTGAAAAATGCTCCTGGTAATTGTATAATGTATTCCCCTGACATCCAAAAAGATATTGCAAATGCATGTTCAAGAGAAACTGTTAATGCTATTCTTGAAGAAATTGGGGATGGATATTTTGCTGTATTAGCTGATGAATCTCGTGATGTCTCTTGTAAACAACAAATGGCTATTGTTTTGAGATACGTTGACAAAATGGGGTTCGTTATGGAGCGCTTGGTTAGCCTTGTTCATGTCACTAGCACTACCGCATTGTCATTGAAAGAAGAAATTTATTCTGTGCTTGCTAAGTTATCCTTGAGCCCATCTCGAATACGAGGACAAGGGTATGATGGGGCTAGTAATATGAGGGGGCACATCAATGGACTTAGAACTTTGATTTTGCAAGAAAATCCATCGGCACATTATGTTCATTGTTTTGCTCATCAACTTCAACTGACTCTTGTTGGGGTTGCAAATGGACATCCTCATATTAAAGGGTTTCTTGAGTTGGTCAATCTAACTTTGAATGTGATTGGAGGCTCTTATAAACGTAGAGATGAATATCGAACAAGACAATCGGAGAAAGTTGAAGAAGCATTGCGAATGGGTGAGCTTGTAACTGGGAAGGGTTTGAATCAAGAACTAGGACTGCAGAGACCTAGTAACACTCGTTGGGGATCTCATTTTAAAACATTTGTGAAGCTTATTGTCATGTTTGCTCCAATTGTTGATGTCCTTGATGCTCTTGCAATGGATACAGATTCTGATGATAATGCCAGAGGTCAAGCTATTTTGGATGGTATTCAGACATATGGCTTTGCTTTTTTATTACATCTTATGAAATTGGTGTTAGGCATTACAAATGCATTGAGTCAGGCATTGCAAAGAAGGGATCAGGACATTGTAAATGCTTTGTCACTACTTGGTACAGCTAAGAAGCAATTGCAACACACAAGGGATCGTGGATGGGATGCTTTGATTGATGATGTTAAGTCATTTTGTCTGAAACATGACATTGAAATTCCTAATATGGAAGATTTTGCTCCACTTCGTGCTCGGGGAAAGTCTAAACGTAGACTTTCTTCGGTGACAAATGAGCATTACTATCGTGTTGATGTGTTCTACTCGATTCTTGATATGCAAATGCAAGAACTTAATAGTCGCTTTACTGAGGCAAGCACTGATTTGCTAATTGGCTTGTCTTGTTTGAGCCCTGCCGACTCATTTGCTAGCTTTGACAAGGACAAGATACTTAGGATGGCTCGACTGTATCCAGATGATTTTGATGATTTAAGCATTGAGGCCCTTGGTCTTGAGTTGGACACTTACATCGATAACATGCGTGATGATGAGACATTCTCTGACTTGAATGGACTTGGTGAGCTCTCTACAAGGATGATTAAAAAAAAGAAGCATTTGAGCTTTCCTCACGTGTATTTATTGTTGAAGTTGGCATTGATTCTACAAGTTTCTACAGCAACAGTTGAAAGAGTGTTCTCTTCGATGAAGTATATCAAGACCAACTTACGCAACCGAATCTCAGATGAGTTTTTGAATGATACTGTTATTACTTATTTTGAGGATGATTTGTTTGAAAGTATATCTACTGATGATATTTTGCATCGCTTTCAAAATATGAGGTCTCGTCGAGGACAATTAGATTAGATGTAATGTAATCGTTTTTTAATTTCAGTTTATGACTATTGTTAAATTTTATATTGTGTACTATTAATTCCGACACCCCTCTTCGATTTTTCTGGCTTCGCCACTGACGAGGGAGTGGAATAAAATGGCAAATAACCTGTATCAACTTCAGATTGAAACGCCAATTCACATTCAAATTGAGAATTGAGAATTGAGACTTACCTCACTATATTATAAATCGTGAGGCTTCTTTAAGTCGCTGCCCAGAATTAAAAATCGTGAGCCTAGATTCTAGATGAATTCACCAGCCAGACGCACACCCAGATTATTGAACAAGGCGTGGAAGGCCAGGATTGAGGACTTCGAATTCTGGGGAAGTTTTTGTTGCCCAGAATTCGCAACCTATATGAAGAAAGAATTGAGGAGTTCGAATTCTAGGATTCAGTTGCGCTGGGGGCTGGGGCTATTTCCCTGGAGCTATTTCGCTTTTTTGAAGGGGTAGACGACGGTGCCTGCAATATTAAGTACTTGCTAATCTTTCCTTTATTAATATGTCTGATTATAATTTGATTTTGTTAGATATTTTGTGTATTTTTTTTATTGTTTGTTTTATTGCTTTGGCTAAAATATTTAGGGGGTGTTTGGTAACAACAGTTTTTTGAGAAAAAATAGCTGTTTGAGAGTATTTTGACTGTTTTGACCAAGTCAAACAAGTAAAGGGTGTTTGGTAAAGAGCTATTTGCAATAGCTGTTTGGCTCCAAAAAGCTCTTTTTGAAAAAACTATTCTCATTAGCCTTTTGAGAAGAACTTTTTGTAGAAATGACATAATTATCCATAAGTTTGGAAAAATTACACACATCCCATTAAAAACTAATTCATAAATAAAGGCATAAATGAAATTTTACCAATATATTGTTTAGAAACAGCTAATTTTTACCAAACATTTTTTCTAAAAACAGCTAATTCAAACAGCTAATATAAACAGCTAATTCAAACAGCTAACAGCTAACAGCTAATACAAACAGCTAACAGTTAACAACTGTTTACCAAACAGGGCCTAAGGAATAGCTAACAGATACAAATATTGAAATATTTTGCACAAATGACCTCATTAATGTAATAAAAAATAATTATAAAAGCTCTTTTGAATTCTCCACACTTAATAAGTATAGGAATATGTTCATAATTTACCCATACTTGTTACATGAGGAATCAAGGAAACTAGTTAATCTTATCATTTTTCTCTCCACACCTTAATTAAGTATGGTGGCACAAATGAAAGAGGATACATTATTTTTTGTAGTAACTATTCATGACACCAAGTATTAATTTATGCATTACTCTATGTTTAGTCTTATCTATCAATAGTTATAAAATCTATATTTGACTGACATAAAATTAAGTAGTTTTAAAAATACTTAAGTTTTTGGTTTCGGTTAATAGTCGGTTAATCGTGTGGTTAGCCAAATTGGAGAAGGTGTGATTAATTATATCATTTTGTTTAATTGAGTACTAAAGGTGCGAGTCAAATTGGAGAAGTTGTGCTCAATTATACATTTTATGTAATTGAGTACTAAAGTTTGGACATAGGAAGTGAAATATACCAATGTTGAGAGTATGACTATACCAACTTTAATGGCGTTTTTTCTAATTATAGCTGGCTAAGTTGCTCTTCTAGGATTAGGATAGATCCTTGATTAATAACATTGACTACAAATTTCTTTTGGAGCCATTTTTGTCTCTTACATTGCATAATTTTGAGTTTATATTTAATCCTAACGTATTTATGAATCTTAATACTATTGCTTATTGATGTTGATTGCAATAGCTTAATTTGCTATCTCAAATATATATTAGACCTTATATGCTAATATGATATTATGCATTTGGGTTTAAAATTACAATTATTAAAATTGAATAATTTAAGCTAGAAATTAGATGAGTTATGTCTAAAAAGAATTATTCATGTTAACTACTAGATGAATAATATCATTTGATAAATATAAATCGTCTTTTAAATTTATGGCATAATACTCATAGCTTAGGTTGAACAAGAGACTGATTGAACTCCTATTTGAGTTAGTAGTTCAATGTTTGTGTCATTGGTGAAATCTAAAGTCCTAGGTCTTTCTCTTATTTGATTTTTCTATATTTTCTTGACTCATTTGTTTTCTTTTGTTTCTTTATTCATATTGGTACTTGAACTCTTCACTTGAGTTATTCTTATAGTTGAAAAAGTTAAATTTAAAATTGTATTAGTTCTCATGGGATCAATGCCTTCTACTCGCTAATCTCCAATTTGTCTTGTGTACTTGCAAGTAAAAAGGGTTTAAAACTAAACATAAGATCCACACTAAGTTTTTGGGGCCTTTTATTCTTTTTATTTACTTGTTTATTTTTCCCCCTACTCTTTGCCAATCTAACCATTCTATTTTTGTTCTCCCCATTCTCTTCTAATCTAACTTTTTCCACATTCCCTCCTATTACAATCCAATCTAATCTAACTACTTTACTTTTGTTATTTTATTTTATTTAATCTAACAATCCCCTCCATTTATTTCATTTCTTTTATTTTACTCATTTATTTTTTTGTATCTTTCTTTTATTTTCTTTTATTCATTAAGTTTTTCTTTCTTCTTATTTGGTTTGATGGTTATTGTAGTGGTGACTTCATACTATTCTCTTGATTGTTTTTGTCTATTTGTGTAGTAGATATTCTTTATTCTTAGATCTTGAAGATTTTAATCCATAAATTAAACATTCTCTTAATAGGACAAGAGCCAAGAAAAGTGAATCTAAGAAAAAGATGGTAGAAAAACAAACCCCACCTAAGCAACTTGAGGAATATTTCACTTCCGCCATGTATGACTCACCTATGACCACCCTATGCCCACTACGATAGGGTTGTTTGAGATTAAGCATTCCCTCATCGAAATGGTTGCGCCCTTTTATGGGCTAGAGTCTGGAAATCCTTTCAAGCATGTTAATGCATTTTTAGATATATGTTCTACTGTCTTCTTACATAATGTCTATGGTGATTTTCTTCATTTGCATCTTTTCCCTTGCTTATTGAAAGCTAAAGCTAAAGCTTGGCTGCATAGTAAGATAAATATCACCACTTGGGATCAAATCCAAAAGAAATTCTTAAAATTTCTCTATTGGTAAACTGACTGCTTTGAGATGTGTTATAACCACTTTTTCACAAAATAAAAATAAACAAAAACATGAAAGTTGGGAAAGATTTAAAGAGTTGTTACGAAGTAGCCCTCACCATAAGGTCCCATGTCGCAAATCGTCCAAAGTTTTTATTTTGGCTTAGATGAGCACAATAGACAAATGGTTGATGCATCTTGTGGTGGTAGTTTCTTGTATAGACTCCCAAAGAAGCTTGGGAATTGCTTGAACATCTGAAAGAAAATTCACACTTGTATGCTACTTCCTCACATTTTGATTTGCCTAGGCAATTGGGAAGCAAATGGAGGATTTATAAAGTTTTGTATTTAATAGACATTTCCATTAAAGCTGATGTTTTAACTAAGAAATTTGATCAATTGTTACTGTTAGCTTTCTTAAAGCTCACATTGAGTTTTTTAATATGTTTTGATGAAAGAAAAAAATTAGAACAAATTTTGAGTGAAAGTCAAGATTTTAATTTGATTTAAATTATGTGATCTTGCCCAAATTGATGCTTGCTATCTAAACAAATTTTGAAACTTCGAAATTTGTTTAAGTTATCATTTTCTAAATATGGCCACAATATCTTTATATCTTATCCTAATCTTTTGGTTGGCCTAAAATTAGTAAACAAACAGTTTTGGAGAATTAATCTCCAGAATCAACTTCCTATTTTTGGATGTAACGGCTAGTTCCACTAAAGGAGCCTATAAAAGGGAGACATTTGAAGCTGGAAGAAACACAACACAAGAAAGACCACAAGCAAAGAAGAAGAAAGAAAGCTACACTTGCAAATCAAAAGGAGGAATTTGAGAAGAGTTTGAACTTACATTGGCACATTTATTTTGTTCTCTACCAAAGAAGTGTATCTTATAATTGTTATCTTTCTTTGTATTGGGTTGAGTTGATTAGTCGGAGGGCCGACTACCCAAGTACGGTTAGGGAGCAACGCGTACGTTAGAACACCTATAGTTGTAGGATCAGTTAGTAGGTTGTATGATTAGTGAATCGTGTGTAATCGACTGACGTAATAAAAGAAAGAGGTTCAAAATCCCATCGGCGATGGGCGCCGGTGGGTAGAGGACTAGGCGTGGCCGAACCTCTATAAATTATGTGTTTTGTACACATTTACATTTTTCGCATTTATGTTTCAATTAATTTGTGACTTTGATCATCACCATATTTACTCATCTCTAGGGTGATTTAACTAACCAAACCGGGCCAACAATTGGTATCAGAGCTAGTACTATTTTTTTAAGACTTTACCGTCTAATAGTTCGACACCATGGCTAGCTATGATTTTGACTCTGACTGCCCTCTGGTTTTTAAAAGTACTAATTATTTTTTGTGGCAGGAAACAATGGAACGTTATATCAAGTACAAGGATCTCGATCTTTGGGAGATCATGGTCAAACGTCCAATAGTTATTGAGAAATCGGAAGATGAACATGTTGAAGATGATTACAAGCAGATGTCCAAAAATTTTAAAGCTATAAACATTTTATATTGTGCTCTTACTGTTGATATTTATGAGTTTATCTCACATTGTGATAGTGCCAAGGAAATTTGGGAGACTCTTTATAATTTATATGGTACTAATCAAAATGTGGTATTAAGCCAATTTGTAGTGCATGATGAAATAATCATGGATGGAAATGTTAAGCAAGTTGAGGATCACCAACCACATGAAGAGCAAGAGCATGCAAATGGTGATCTAATTCAACGGTTTATACATAATGATGTCAAGCATGCCCAAATTCGGGAATTTCTTGAAAATGGTGAGAAAAATAATGATTCATCTATTCTTCAAAGCGGTAAAGATGATGTAACATCCACAATTGAATTTTCAAATAATAGTATTTCTCCAAGTTGCACATTTTTTATAATTTAAATACCACACCAAATTTTCAACTTTCAAAAACTCTTGACGGTGGTGTTAAATCAAGAAAATATGTCAAGATTGAGGGAAAGAAAAATCTTACCCCATTAATTTTTCTTACTTCTAACAATTTTGAATCCAAGAAGAAAAGGGTATCAAGATTTGGTCGAGCAACTTCATTCTTTAAGAAATCAAAAAAGAATGCACATGTTCCTGGGATATTATTGATTCTTCATTTACGTACTAATAATGAATTTTCAATAGCATTTGATCCTCTTGAAAATTTAAGTGGACAAGGAAGCATTGGAGCTTCGCAAAGGCATATGGTATGTTATGGTTTGCCAAAAGTAAAAATAAGGTAAGTTCGTTTGTTTTGTTGTTGCTCAGATTTCAAGGCTCTGAAATACAACTCAAGGCCTTGAACTGTAGGTAGAAACTGAAAATTTTGGTGTGATTGAATCAAGGGTTGGATTTTTTTTTCAACAACATGAATAGAAATCAAAATTTGAATTCTTACCAAATGGAAGGTGGTGTTATCTTTGCATGATTAATATTGGGTCATATCTTATGCTATTATATCATGTGATTATCTTTATGCATAAATGATATGTTGTCTTTGATCTCAATGCTTTTGTCCATAATTATTATGATCCCTAATACTTATATTACTTGTTTCTAGAAGAGAAAAATTATATCACTTGATCATTTTTTGATAGCCTCGATTTACTCTTGATAAGGGGAGAATTTTGTTCAATTATTGCACCCTTATGTTGTTTATAAAAATTCCAAGTCAATGAGCATTAGTGTATGTGATTAATTTTTTGTTAGTATTTTATCCCCTATATTTTTTTTATGAGTGTCATGGATTGAGGGGGGGGGGCATCTTTATCTCACATTGATTTATTAAGGGGGAGTAATATGTGTTTGCCATAATTTTTTTTTATAAGTTTCAATTTTTCTTTCTCCTTCTTGTGCTATTTTTTTGATGAAATACAGAAAGGGGGAGAAGTATTTGGAAAACTTTTCAGGGTGTGTCATTCAAAATTGTATGAATATGTTATTTTTATTGGGTTTTGTCTTTCATCAAAAAGGGAGAGATTGTTAGCTTTCTTAAAGCTCACATTGAGTTTTTTAATATGTTTTGATGAAAGACAAAAATTAGAACAAATTTTGAGTGAAAGTCAAGATTTTAATTTGATTTAAATTATGTGATCTTACCCAAGTTGATGGTTGCTATCTAAACAAATTTTGAAACTTTGAAATTTGTTTAAGTTATCATTATCTAAATGTGGCCACAATATCTTTATATCTTATCCTAATCTTTTGGTTGGCCTAAAATTAGTAAACAAACAGTTTTGGAGAATTAATCTCCAGAAAATCAGCAATGTAGCCGTTGGAAGAGATCAAAGTAGCCGTTGGAACATCTCTACTGAAAATCAGCCAGTTCAAGGCATTGAAGACACTGATCAATGGCTTGAAAAGCAATATGAAGATCAACTTTCTATTTTTGGATGTAACGGCTAGTTCCACTTAAGGAGCCTATAAAAGGGAGACATTTGAAGCTGGAAGAAACACAACACAAGAAAGACCACAAGCAAAGAAGAAGAAAGAGAGCTACACTTGCAAAATCAAGAGGAGGAATTTGAGAAGAGTTTGAACTTACATTGGCATATTTATTTTGTTCTCTACCAAAGAAGTGTATCTTATAATTGTTATCTTTCTTTGTATTGGGTTGGGTTGATTAGTCAGAGGGCCGACTACCCAAGTATGGTTGGGGAGCAACGTGTACGTTGGGACACCTATATTTGTAGGGTCAACTATGAGGTTGTACGATTAGTGAATCGTGTGTAATCGACCGACCTAATAAAAGAAAGAGGTTCAAAATCCCATCGGTGAGGGGCGCCCGTGGGTAGAGGACTAGGAGTGGCCGAACCTCCATAAATTGTGTGTGTTTGTCCACGTTTACATTTTCCGCATCTCTATTTCGATTAGTTTGTGACTTTGATCATCACCCTATTTACTCCTTTCTAGGGTGATTTAACTAGCCAAACCGGGCCAACAGTTGCGCATGAATAAAGTGTCTAATGCCCCTTCTAGGCAAGATGTGTGTTTGATTTGTGCTAGCACCATGTATGGTTCTATTGATTGTTCATATGTTAGTAACTCTGACTGTGCGACTGAACAAGTGGATGCTGCCTAAGGATTTCTTCTATCCAACAATCCTTATTCTGATACTTATAATCATGGTTGTAACAATCATCCTAATTTTCCATGAGGTCTCAAAATGTTAAGAATCCTCAAGACTAGTCTAGCATACTAACGCCTCCTGGATTCCAAACTAGAGATATGTTTTCCCTCCTTCTTACCAAGCTCCATTTGGGAACTCTAATATAGACAAGGTAATTTCTGCTCTTGGTACATCAACTTTTGTTGTGCAAAATGTTGATTCTAAGGTCCAAGAAATTAAGCCTAAAATACATATTGTTGATTTTTACTCACAATCTATAGCTAAATTAGAAACACAACTCAGACAAATACTCATTGCCATAGGTAAAAGAGAAAATGAAAAACTTCTAAGTCATCCCATACATAACACTAAAGGCCAACAATTTGAACAATTGAAAGCTATAATGGTTCTTTGGAGTGGTAAAGCAGTTGGTAACAAGGTGAATGAGAAGGAACATGATAACAAGGAAAGACTTAAGACCATTAAGATTAACCTTGAGACTGAAAAGAAAAATGACTCATCGCCTTCCCCTATTGTGTTTGACCCTATTGTCACATATAAGTCAAGGGTTCTTTACCCTCAAGCTTTTAACACACCATTCCCTTATAAGAAAGACAGGCAAAGATATGATGTTCTAGAGACCTTTAAGTAAGTTAAGGTCAATCTTCCCATTTTGGAAGTGATTAGACAGATCCCGACTTATGATAAGTTCTTTAAAGACATGTGTGCTTTTAAAAGTAAATCTAAAGATGACAAGTCTAAAAAGGTTCTTCCAAGTGAACAAGTGAGCTCGATTCAAAACTTTAGCACTCCACCTAAGTTCAAAGATCCTGATGTTCTAACTATTTCATGCTATATTGGTAATAATAAAATTGAAAGGGCACTATTGGATTTGGGTTATAGTGTTAATTTGATATCCTATTCTGTTTACCTATAGTTGGGATTAAGTGAATTGAAACCTTACAATTGTACCATTTAGCTTGCTAATAGGTCAGTTAGGACTTCTAAGGGGTGAATAGATGATGTCTTGATTCAAATTGATGAATAATTCTTTTTTGTTGACTTTGTTGTGTTATACATGGGCCCTAGTCATGCTTCTAAACAGATCCCTTTTACTTTAGGATGTCCCTTCCTAGCCACAACTGATGCCACCATTAACTGCAGGATGGCAGTGATTGATGTCCCAGTCATGAACATGAGGGTTAGGCTTAACATTTTTAAAGCTTCTTCACAACTTGTATTTGAAGATGAATCTTAATGCTTCTTTATTGATGTGATTGATGAAAAGATTGAAGAATCTTTACCTGCTATTTTGGGTAATGAACCCTTAAGAAGCCGTCTTTCCCATGGCAACTTCAGCTTATTTGACTTAGGATTTATAATAGATTAGATGGATTCTACTCTTGACTCCACTCCTCATCTTGAGTCTTCATCTTGGGTGCCCACTCTTGAACCCCTTCCACCTTCAGCAAGTTCTTTTATGCCATCTTTTATTGTATCTCCTCCCAAACTTAAGTTGAAACCTCTCCCTAATTCACCTAAGTATGTGTTTTTTGGCCCTAAAGAAGCCCTACATGTTACTATGTCTTCGCTTTTGTCTTGTGATCAAGAGAAAAAGTTGATTTGTGTCCTGTCTGATCATAAGGGTATTATTGGGTGGTCGGCTACTGATTTAAAAGGGATTAGTCCCACTATTTACAAGCATAGAATTCACTTATATAACCTGTCATATAAATGCAATGTAGGCTAAGTTGTTCAGAAAGATGTAGAAAAGCTTTTAGATGCATACATTATCTATCCTATTTCTGGTAGTAACTGGGTCAGTCCAGTTCAGGTGGCCCTAAGAAATATGGTATAGTAGTGGTAAAGAATAATGACGGTGTTCAGTCAAAATTTATGCATTATTTATATAATTATTTTGAATATATTATATATATTATTTCGTTTAATTTGTTTTGTTTTATATATTTTTCAGGGATAGTATTAATTTAATAAAGAGGAGAAGAGAGGGCGTAGAAGCTCGGGTTTTACTCACTTGGCTACAAGATGGTCCAAAAATAATAATTATGGAAATTATTATTTTCATAATTATTATATTGGGCTAGGGTTTCAAGAATTGGTAAAAAGCTACAATTATTGGAGAAGAAGAAATCTAAGGAAAAGAGGAGAACAAAACCTAAGCAAAAACCCTAA
>JACYFF010002017.1:7999054-8034755 GCA_017589665.1 Selenicereus undatus | reverse complement strand
TATTCTGATTTTATGTTTCTAGGTTATTTAGGAAATCTTTTTACTGTTTTATTTCAGAATATGATTTAGAATATCTGTGAGCATCATTGGGTATTTATCTAAATTTTTATTCATTAGATTTTAATTATTTTAGAATTATTAAGATTAGATTTAGTAAATTGAATTAATAAAATCATTTAGGTTTAAGCTAGCAATTTACAACAATCTTTCCTCGTGGATCGATCCCTACTTTCCTATGCTATAAAAATTATTTAATAACCGAAATAGTGGTTAAATTTGTAGCTCTCGACAAGCTTTACAGACGGTGAGCTAATTCCGACTAGATGGAACACAGGGTGGAAGGTGTGCATTGATTACAGAAAACTAAATTCTGTCACTAGAAATGACCATTTCTCCCTCCCATTAATTAATCAAATTTTGGAAAAATTAGCTGGACAGAATTTTTGTTGCTTTCTATATGGGTATTCTGGTTATAATTAAATACATCTTTATCTTGAGTGACCAGGCGACAGCCACATTTACCTGCCCATTGGGTACGTTTACCTGTCGAAGGATGTCTTTTGGGTTGTGTCATGCTCCTTCCACATTCTCAATGTGCATGATGGCCACATTTTCTGATTAAATTGATGCCTTTATGAAAGTGTTTACGGATGATTTGTCTGCTTTTGGTTCTTCCTTTGATGTGTGTCTTACTAATTTTTCCACTTTGTTGAAAAGATCTGAAGAAGTGAATCTGGTGTTGAGTTGGGGAAAGAGTGACTTTGTGGTTTAAGAACGGATCGCGTCGGGTCACAAAGTGTCTAAAAAGGGGATTCAACAACAATAACAACAACACCTCCCACTGTGGGTTCCGCTTTCGCAAGGTTTAAGGAGATCTAATTGTAGGTAACCTTATCTTTACAACAATCTCAACCAGTAGAGAGACTGATTCCAAGATACCCACAAAAAAAAATGATTTTGTGAAAACATTTTATAGAAAACGGATTTTATGAGAACATTTTATAGAAAAAAACTAAAGATAAGCGGTGAGGGATAAAGTAACAAATACCAATAAAGTAGGTGACGGTAACTATGTGAAACATAAGTAAGCATCACGTAGGAAAGTACTATACCTTAACAAACAGAGGTTGGTGAATAATATCTCCTTCTAGATATATGTACTACATGTGTACGAATACGACATATAGAAGAAAAAACAAACAAACCTACCCTACTACAACTGAATGACAACTCCAAGGGCAACTCTCTCTTATCTAAGACCTTAATCCTATCCTGCCATAGTTTCCTGTCTTGAGCTATGTCTTCTGTTAGTCCTACAACTTTCAAGTCCTCTCTAATCACCTTATCCAAGTTCTTCTTTGGCCATCCCCTTCTTCTTCTACCTTTAGGGATGTTAGTTCTCTCACTTCTCCTCACTGGGGCATCCACACTCATTCTCTTCACATAAACAAATCATTTAAGTCTGGTTTCTCTTATCTTATCCTAGATGGGAGCCACTTTAACTATGTCTCTAAATACTTTATTCCTAATTCTATCCACCATCGTATAGCTACACATCCATCTAATCATCCTCATCTCCACTACCATCGACCTTTGACCCTGTGCCTTTTTTTATAGGCCAACACTCTGATCTATATAACACAGCAGGTCCAGCTACCATATGATAAACTTTGCCTTTTAATCCTACAGGCATCTTCTTATCACATAACACACCTAAAGTATACTTCTATTTTTGCCAACCCACTTTTATGCGCTGGTTAATGTCTTCTTCAGTATCCCTCTGTATTGAGCCTAAATATTTAAACCCCTCAAGCTTTTTTATTGTCATCCCATCAACCGTGACTTTCCCCCCTCCTATTCTTTTCCATTGAAAAAGCATTGTAGGCATTTGTTTTTGAACTACTTACTCTAAAATCTCGATACTCCAATGTATGTCTCTATGGCTCTAACTTTTCATTAACCCCCTCTTCGGTCTCATCAATAAGAACAATATCATCTGTAAATAACATACCATATATTAACTCATGTTAAATCGCTTTCATAAGTTCATTAATAACCAAAGTGAAAAGAAAAGGGCTCAAAGCAAAACCTTGACGTAGGCCCATACCAATGTAACGTAATTGGTAATTCCTCATAACGTCCTAGCACTCATCCTAACTCTGTCATACATATCCTTAATAACTCAAATGTACATAGGTGACACTCTTTTATTTTCCAAGCATATCCATAACATTTCACGCAGAATTTTATCATATGCTTTTTCCAAGTCTATGAACACCAAGTAAAGATCTGTGTTTCTATCTCTATATCATCCATGAGCCGTCTAATAAGATAAATCGCCTCTGTGGATGACCCGCTAAGCATAAAATAAAATTAGTTCTCTAATATCAAAATAGCCTTCCACAACCTTTTCTCAATCACCCTTTCCCATAATTTCATAGTACGACTGGGCAGTTTTATACCCTTATGATTATTACAATCCTGCATATCACCTTTGTTCTTGTACAAATGGATGATTTTACTGGACCTCCATTCTCTAGGCATCTTGGTAGTCCTAAGAATAACATTGACAAGCTGTGTTAGCCACTTTAATCCCTCTTCACCCAAACACTTCCACACTTCCACTGGTGTTTGAACCGGTCCCTCTGCCTTTCCACTAGATATCTTCTTTAGGGCCTCTTTAATCTCATCCTCGCTTATAGGTTCATATGATTAAGGATCAAGTTGCTTCTCACTACTCTCTTGTTCGCTACTCCGAAAATCTTCCGACACTTCACCATTAAGGAGTTTGGAAAAGTACCTCTGCCATCTCTCCTTGATTTCTACCTCCTTAGCCAGCACCTCATCATTTCCATCTTTGATTCACCTTACATCACTCAAAATCCCTAATTCTTCTTTCCCTTGCCCTCACCAGCTTAAAGGCCTCCTTCTCACCTTCCTTAGTCTCCAGTTTTTGATATAACATATCATAAGCCATGCTCTTAGCTACAACAATAGCTTCCTTGGCTTCCTTTTTTGTTGTCTTATATCTAACTCTACTAATCTCTTTTTCTTCATCTGTTCCACTATTTATGAAAGCAATTTATGCATCTTTTTTCTTCTTAACTTTCTCCTTTACCTCCTTGTTCCTCCACCAAGCTCCAGTCATTTTGCCACCACCCCTGCTAGATATACCTAGGATTTCCTTAGCCGACCTTCCTATACATTCTACCATTGCAACCCACATTGTATCTGCATCCTTTACCTGCTCCCAAATTCCTTCCTCAATAATCCTCTTTGATAACTTCATAGTGTCCTCCTTAGTAAGATTCCACCACTTAACTCTAGGTTATCCAACACACCTCTTTTTCCACTTTGCACATTTGAACTCTACATCCAACACTAACAACCTATGCTGAGTTCCTTGGTATTCACTTGGTATCACCTTACAAGGTTGATTTGATTTCTAATTTGCCTGTTCTTTCTTTTATAAAGCAAGTTAGATCATTCCTTGGCTATGTTGGTTTCTATAGGAGATTTCTTAAGGATTTTAGTAAAGAGCACATGCCGCTCACTAACCTCCACATTAAAGATACTCCTTTTGAGTTTAATGAGTCTTGTGTGAAAACTTTTAAGAAGCTTCGATCTTTAGTGGTGTCAGGCCCTATTTTGTAGCCCTCTGATTTTTTCCTTCCTGTTAAGATTATCTGTGATGCATCTAATTTTGCTATTGGGATTGCTTTGGGCAAATATGAATGGAATGCCTTATGTCATTTACTACATATGCTAGTAGAACTCTAACTAATGCTCAAAAGAATTATTATACTAATGAAAAAATTTGCTAGCAGCAGTATTCGCACTTGACAAATTTCGTCCATATGTTCTATGCTCAAAAGTGATTTTGTTCACTGAGCATACTGCATATACTTATTGGCCAAGAATAATACCAAACCTATACTCATTTGGTGGATTTTGTTAGTCAAAGAGTTTGATGTTGAGACAAAAGTTAGGAAAGGTTTTGAAAATTCGATCCTAAACCACTTATCTAGAGTTTTCACTGAGTATACTGATGACTTTGTTGCATTTTTTGACCATTTTTCTAATGAGGAACCGTTTGCTGTGTCACATGCCTCTCTTCCTTGGTTTGCTCACATTGTGAGTTGCCTTGCCACTGGAAAAATTCCTTGTCACTAGTCCAAATGAGGAAAAGTTAGGTTCTTCTCTCACAAGTATGGAATTACTATTGGGAAGACCATTATCTTTTCAAACATTATCAGACCAAGTTGCTCGTATGTGTGTCCCCAAGAGTGAAATTCATAGTATTTTGACATTTTGTCACTCTTATGCTTGTGGTGGTAACTTTGGAGGTCCTAGGACTACTACTAAGGTCCTACAAGGTGGGCTCTTTTGGCCCACTCTATTTCATGATGTTCGTTGTTTCTGTCTTGCCTGTGAGCATTGTCAACATGTGCGTGCCCTGTCCCATCGTGTTATGATGCCCCTTTCCCCTATTCTGATTGTCGAATTATTTGGTGTTTGGGCAATTGACTTTATGGGTCCCTTTTTCTCTTATTTTTTGGTTTTGTTTACATATTGGTTGTTGTTAATTATGTGTCAAAGTGGGTGGAAGCTCAGACTACTAGGATTAATGACCACAAGGTTGTGGTCAAGTTTGTGGAAGATGTCATATTATGTCGATATGAAACCCCTAGAGCTTTTATTAATGATGGAGGTAGTCACTGTTGTCATTAGTCCTTCAAGGCTTTGCTTAGAAAGTATTATGTGGCTCACAAAGTAGCTGCTCCCTATCACCCTCAGTCTAGTGGTTGTGTTAAGGTGTCTAATCAAGAAATCAAGTCTATAATTGACATAACGGTTCGGCCCGATAGGAAGGACTAGTCTTTGAGCTTGCGCGATGCTCTTTGGGCCTATTGTACTACTTATAAGACTCCCACAGAGATGCGCCTCTGTACCGGCTTCTTTTTGGTAAAGCTTGTCACTTGCTAGTTGAATTAGAACACCATATTTTTGGTACTATTAAAGCTTTAAATTTTGATATGAAACAAGCGGGTTCTAATGGTAGGCTTCAATTGAATGAATTGGATGAATTGTATAATGAGGCCTATGAGAATGCTAAGATTTATAAAGCTAAAACTAAAGCTTTTATGATAATACGATTTCTCGTAAATCTTATGAACCTAATTAGAAGGTTTGACTTTTTAACTCTAAGCTTAAGTTGTTTCCTGGCAAGTTGAGATCTAGATGTGATGGTCCTTTTGTTGTCCAACAAGTGCTTCTCTCTAGGGCGGTACAAATTTTGGATCTCCAAGATGGTGAAGTTCTTACTGTCAATGGTCACCGTTTGAAATCTGTTGTAACCAATGAGGTTGAGCCTGGTTCAATTGAGTCCATCAATATAGTAGGCCTAGTTTACTACGATTAGTGGGTGAGACCTTGTATGGTTGAAGACATAAAACGTAGCGCTTGTTGGGAGGCAACCTAGTCTTTTTAGGAGCATTTGAGTCTTTTATCTTTGTTTTCTTTTGGTGTGCTTGTGTTTCTGGGCGTGATGCTTCACTTGGTTTTTGGCTATTTTGGCTTGTGGTTTTGAAGGTATTTTTAGATTGTTAGGCTTATATGGAAATGATTTCTTAATGATTGTGTTGCTCTTTTCTCCATTTCTCTCTTTACTATTGTCTTTTACATGGACTACAATGTAAGGTTTAGGTCGAGGAAAATTTAACTTGAAAATCTTTAGATGAATTTGATCTTGGGAAGAGCTCGAGTGTTCTAATTATGCATGCTCTACTCTTATTATGTGGATTAGATTTAGGTGACCCATGCCTATTACAGATTATTTCTAGAGTTAACTAGTTGATGGCTAAAATGTTCGTAATGCTAATGTCATTAGGTAACTGATTTTGAGTTTGAGATGTAATCCCATTTTTAATGTCATTATGAGTATATTTATAGGCATTGAGTTCCCCATTGACTTTCAATCAATAAATAAAATAAATTGAGTTAATTAAGTTCTAATTCTAGTACTAATGTTCAGGTTTTATCTCTATTCATATGTTTAATTGTCTGAATATGTACTAAGTGCTTCCCTGAGTATTATATTTATTCATATCTTTATCCACTCAAGAACACAGATGGAATCAAGTAACGTTTGCATGGGAAAAATAATTCAAAAGAAAGAAAAAAGACTAATAAGTTGATTTGGTAATGAGAACTTAATTTCAAATATGCTCTTGCGATTTTTCACACGTAGGGTGAAGTTTTGTACTTATGGAACGCTACATGGTTTCATTGAATGCTTCATTGACTTGAATCTTGGCATATTGACTTAATTAAAATTAGAAATGTTTGATAGTAAGTTGTGATTTGCTAGTAAATTCATTTATATGATTTTGAGTGGATGGGTGAAGTTGGATATTTGATTTTTTCCTTAATCTTGTTCTACTTGATGCGTTGAATGAATGTATGCATTTTTTTCTTCACTCGCGGGTTAGCAAAGTTTTGGTGTGGGGGAGTTGATAATTCATATTTTATATGTGTTTTTGGCTTTTATTTTACTTACTTGTAAGTCTTTGAAATATATCTTACGAGAGAATAAAGCACAATTGATATGTTTTTATATTAGAATTAAATAAATAAATTTGGGCGCAAAGTTGATCAAGCTTTCTCTACTTAACCTAACTCCAAGCAGCTCATGTTCAAGCCCAACCTAACAATAAGGAAAAAAAAGGAAACAAAAAAAAGAAAAGAACCAATCCAGCCATGAAGACCTTGCCCAGTGCCCAATATGGATGGCTAGTTCGAGCGCCTATAAACCTACTTTACCCCAAGCTCTCTCTCTCTTTCACTTCCTCCGTTGGGCTTGTTCCTTATTTGGGGGCTTGTTCCTTATCTGGGGGCCAGTTATCTCCCAGTCCAAGCCCAGTTGCCCAGCCAATAGCAGCCAAATTCCTCCTTTCTCCCATTGTCTCACCGTGGGCCCACATCAGCACCCAGTAGTCGCGACTAGGGCTGTTCATTATTCGGTCCAGGACCGGACCGGACCGAGGTCATTCGGTCCGATCCTCGGTCCTGTCCTTTTCCAATTTCGATCTTCGGTCCGGTCCGGTCCTGGACCGGGTGGACCGGCCTTTAGACCGAACCGGACCGAATTAGAGTTGGGTTTTTTTTTGGGGTGATTTTCACACTAATAAACCAAGCCTCACGAGGGTGCATGGTGCTTTTCCTTTTTGGGTGATTTTCGGTCTTCTGCTCTCGACTCTTCTCATTCTTCTTTTCCATCTCTGCGCCTCTCTCTCGATCTCTGCCTCTCGCTCTCGCTCTCTGCTCTGCTCTCCTCTCCTCTCGTCTCCGGTCTGAGGTCTTTGCTTGGTCGCTGCTTCTGAGGCTCTTACTCTCGGTCTTTGGCTGTCCTCAACTCTTTGCTCTATGCCGTCAGTAGGCGCTAGTGGCCGGCTCCCTCAGCCTCTCATCTGGCCTCAGCAGTTAGCCCTCTCCACCCTGTCGTCTCTCGCTCTCTGCCTGTCGTCGGCCCTAAGCCCAGCCCTCATTGTCGTCGACTGCCTCTCTCTCTCAGGTATGCGTGGTGGATTTACCGATTTAATTTGTTGATTCAATTATTTTCGGTTTTGATTTGATTTTCTCCTCTCCTCGTGCTCTGCTCCCCACTCCTTGTTCTCTCGGTTCTCAAATTGTTGGCAGATTCCATGGGCTTCGACCTATAAATCTTTCTGTTTGTAAGAAATGTCATTTGATCTTGTGGAGGTTCAATGGTGTTCGTGATATGATCTCTGATTCCAAGCTTCGAATTTTTTTATGAATTTTTTGTGAATTTTTTTTATTTCAGTGTTATGGTTAGGTGTGAATTTTTTCTGGGTTGAACTTGTTTTTCTGGCTTGTTGAACTTGTATGGTTTGTAAGAATTTAGGTTGAAGCATGCTAGTGTTGATTGAAATCCAGAAAATGGCCCTTCAAATAAAGAGATGTGTGGTTTAGGTGCATGTCCTCCTGTTCTGAAGCTCTTGTAGCATTTTTGCTGTATGTTAATATTGGTATCCCTTCTGTTTAATATGTCTGGGTGTTTATTCAGCATGCACTAGAGTTTCAGCTTATTACTGGAATGGCTTTTGTGGACTTAAAGAGTCCTGTGTGGAAAAGAACAGAGTAAACTCCTCTTATTATTTGCTTCTGGTATACCATGTAGAAAAAGCCGTGGAGTGGGATAACGTTTCTTGAATTTGTACCGCAATTGTATGTTAATGCTATGACTTTCTTTTTCAGCAATACTATGTTTGCATTCCTTCTCCAACTTTAGGGGTTGGTTCTATTATAAGGAAATTTGGTATAAAGTACAAATTATATGTGATAATAAAAAATTATTAAAAACTTTAATTTGCATTTTACCAAAACACTGCCAGGATAGGACCGGCCCGGTCCTGGACCAATGAACAGCCCTAGTCGCGACCCAATTTAGCGTCAGCCGGCCCTCCAGCCCCTTCTCCTATCTCTTTCTCTTCTCCACGAGTGGGCTTGTTCTTTGGGCTTGTTCTTTCTCTTCCTCACTCTCTCTCAGCTAGTCACTTTAGCCGGTTTCTCCATCATGACCTAAAAAAAGACCTCCCGGGAGCCCCCTTCACAACCTCTTCCTCTTCCCTCCGTGTGGGCTCGTTTAGCGAGCTCCACCATCTGAGAACTTATTTGGCACCCCATCCGTGTGCTTCCAGTCAGCTCTCTCCTCTTACTCCCCTTTGTGTGGGCGCTTCTTCACGCGGCCTATCAGCTCATAGAATTCAACCCAGCAACTAAGTCTTTATTTTTTAGAGCAAATTAAAGATGACCTAGTTAAAGCTAATTAATCAATATTGATTTTTAGCTAAAGACTAGTCTTTTCTTATGCAAGGCAATAGCAAATAAATTAATTGAAATTAATTTTTCATTAATTTATAGGCACCAAGAGAGGCTAAATTTTCACTATAAAGGGGGTCAATGATAGTGCCAAATCATTCATCCACTCATCCAAACATCCAAGCATTCTTCCATTTTCTCATCTTTCATCTTTTAATTTTTAGAGAGAGTGTTTTAGAAGGAAAAATAATTTGGGATGAGCGAGTTTAGAAGGAAATAAGCTTTGCTAGCTATTTTTCTCTTCTTGTCTTATCTCATTTGTGAGTCAAATTGGAGAGGTTGTGCTTAATTATATTACTTTGTGTAATTAATACTAAAGTTTAGACATAGGAAGTGAAATATAGCAATATTGAGAGTATGGCTAGACCAATTTCAATGGTATTTTCACTAACTATAGCCGACTAAGTTACTTTTCCAGTATTAGGATGGATCTTTGATTAATAATATTAATTTTTTAATTTCTTTTGGAGTTATATTTGTCTCTTATATTGCATAATTTTGAGTTTATATTTGAAACTGACCTATATATGCATCTTAGCACTATTGTTTATTCCTATTAATTATAGTAGTTTAATTTGCCATCTCAAATGAATATTAGACCTTGTAGGCCAATATGATATTATGCAATTAAGCTTAAAATTATAATTGTTAAAATTGAATAATTTTTGTTAGAAATTAAATGAATTATGTCTAAAAAAAATGATTCATGCTAACTACTAGATAAATAATATCATTCTCTAATTATAATTCATAATTTTTTTAAAACTACGGCCAAGTGCTTGTAGCTTAAATTGAACAAGAGACTAATTGAGCCCCCATTTGAGTTAATAGTTTAATGTTTGTGTCATTGATGAAATCCAAAGTCTTAGATCTTTCTCTTATTTGATTTCTCTTTATTTTCTTGACTCATTTGTTTTGTTTTGTTTCTTTAATTCATATTGATACTTAAACTCCTGACTTGAATTATTCTTTATAATTGGAAAAGTTAAATTTAAAATCATTATTAATCCTCGTGGGATCGATACCCTATACTTGTAGACCTGACAAATGGGTCATTCGGTTCAGGTACGGGTCGGTTTAAATTCGGGTTGGGTCATGTTCGGGTTAAGTGACATTTCGAGTTGTTTCGGTTTGGGTCGAGTATGGTTCGGGTCGGGTCGATTTCGGGTCAACCAATTTTTGGTGAAATACACTCGTCACGCCAAAACAAGCAACTTTGTTGAAAATTTCGGATCGGGTATGGTTCGGGTCGGGTCAATTCGGGTTTCGGGTCCACTTTTAGGTGAGCATACTTCGTGTGTCGGGTCGGTATGGGTCTGGGTCATTCAGTTCAGGTTTCGGGTCTCGGGTCAGTTTTTCCAGGTCTATATACTTGATAGTCTACAATTGATCTTGTGCACTTGCAAGTAAAAAGGGTGTTTTAAACTAAACAAAAAATCTACATCCAATTTTTGGCGCCGTTGCAAGGGAACGAATAGTGACTTTTAAATTTTCTCTTCCTTTTATTCTTTTTCTTTATTTGTTTTTATTGTTTCACCTATTCCTCTATAATCTAACAATTTTATTTCTTTTCTTTATTCTCAACCCCAATCCCTTTTATTTTTTTCATTATTTCATTTCATTTCATTTTATTCCTCATTCCCCCCTAATCTGAATAAATTGCTTTGTGGTCTCTGGAGGTTTGGTGAAATGATTTACTGATCGCATGTTTTTAGCAAAGTATTTCTGGGACTACTTAATTTAGCATAAATGTTTTCGAAGCACAATTCTTTGGGTTAACTGATTTATGGGTGACAAATATTTATTTTTATGGCCTTGAACTTTATGAAATTTTTGCTTTTGGCCCAACTAGGGTTCAAAATGCAAATATTCAAAGTTTTGAGCTTTTTGGTAAAACTAAGCTTATATTAATGTTCTTCTTATAATCTCTTTAATGGTACTAGTTATCATAATCTACTACTTATAACATAAATATTATATTTTCTGTTATTAGAGGCCCACCATACTCAGTAAAATAATTATAACTTAATTAGAGAGTTTCTACCGTTACTTGAACTTAATTAGTGTCGAACCCTTGCATTCGTCTAGCTTCCAGCTTACAGAGATTGCTAATCTAAACCACACCTTCCTTATATCAGGCACGACACATATTTGTTTGGTTTCCTACCTCAGACTGTAATCACTAATCAAGTCTTTAATCTTTTCAAGGATAGCGGAACTTGAATCAGAAAATTATAATATTTAATACATAAGGTTCGATTGAATAACATTTCCTATTGGGAAACTTCTTTTATTGAAAGCTTAAAAGTGGAAATTTTACAATAGAAAGATTTGAAGAGGTACTTAAATAACAAAGATCATCAGGGATGCTTGCTCATAGATAAATGGATGAGCTCAACTTTTCTTTTACTCAAGAAAGCTCAAATGACCGTGTCTCTTTTCAGCACTCAGCCTCTCCTTTTATAGAGGGGATGGGGATACACAAGATTCCCTAAATTCCACAGTGCACACTAATATTTGCACATGACTACAACTGTCTGCACATGGCTAAAGTAGACAACATTATTTTACTGACCTGACATTGGACAAAATATTGCAATAACGGGGCAACCACTTTTCATATCCTTTTATTGCTAACAACACTAATCATCTATATTAAGATTCTGTATGCCTTCATCTCCAATAATGTCTTCTAGTCCATCATTATCTAGATAACGATCAAAATGTTCATCAATTTGAAGTTGCTCTGGATTCCATTTCTCAAATAATTCATGAAGATATTTCTTTCCTTTTTTTGATAAGAATTTTCCAACTCCAACATCAAAGAGACAATCGAAGATGTCTTCTGAATTAACTCCATCTGCCTTCATATATTTGCTAAACTCATTATGATAAGCGAAAGTAGTATTCCTACAATGCATTAATGTTTTTCCCTATTCAATTAATGCCCATGTCTGATGATAAATGTTGCAAAAAGCAGTGGCTCTTGCTAAAGCAAGATCACTAACTAACTCTTGCCATTCCGGAAACCATTCTTACTGTCGCTCATTGGGATCGTCTAAATCAATTGTTTGAACAAGATACTAGTTTGGCTTTTCCATTTTCATATTCAATTAATGCACATTGTACCTCCACATATAGGCATCTATTGTGTGGAATGTTTGTTGCACCATCAAGAGATGTGAGAATCCAATAGATCATTCTAAAGATGCATTGTTGAAATTTAGTTAGTCTTGACCAAAATGGGTACTTTGGATTTGGAATTTCCATAAGGTAAACTACCATTCCATTTTCCCATGCTTTCATGACCGGGTCATTTCGAGAGATTGAATTTGCTAGAAAACTAACACCACCAACTCAGGATCTGTTGGGAAAGTATATTGTAGTACTATATGATTTCCAAATATAATAGAAATAATTATAATAATAGTCGACGCAGGTTGCATACCACTCATTAAACCATTTTTTTTAACATAAGAACTTATGATTTCTTGGATATCATAAGGACAACTTAGATAATTAATTTGTAATTCTAGAAGGCTAAATCTCTAGGCGATTAGGTAAGCTGAAGATAGTAGACCAAAACGTGATATAGTTTTGTATGGAATTTCAAAATATCTATAAGGATTTTACTAGAAGGAAATATCCATTCTAGTAGTTGAGGCATTTCATTATGGATTTCCTACTTTTCCGGCAGGAGTTCTGCTCTGATGATCACCATTGGCGAGTTCTAGAGTTAAACTATCTGTTAGAGAGTTCTTCGATCCTCTTATATGTTCAATAGAGAAGGAAAACTAGTTAAGTCATAATTGCCAACACATGAGTCACCCTTGCGCTTGTATATTCGACAAATTCTTTTTTGCAAAACCAATTATTGCTTTGCAATCAATTCGAATAAGAAAAGGTTTTGGGGTCGAAAAGATTAAGAACTTTTAAATCCCCTTATGACTGCAAGTATTTCCTTTTTTATCGTGGCATAGTTGCATTCTTTTTTATTAAAACTTCCATTGCAATATTTGCAGAGTTTTTCTACTTCTTTGATTTTGAGTACCGCACTCCAGTGCTGATTGCTGGCATACATATCAAGGATTAAATCATCTCCTTCATTAGGCAAATTAAGAATAGGAAGATTTTTACACATGTTTTTGAAGTTTTGCACAATCTTTGAATCACTAGGGGTCCATGTCCAACTTATTTCTTTCTTGAGTTTTTGCTACTGTGGCTTTCTTAATATAGCTATATCTTTAATGACATCTGAAGCATAGGTAAGATATCCAAGAAACCTTTCCAATTACTTCCTATCTTCAATCTTTTTAGGGAAATTTTCTATTTTTTTATAATATGCTTTTCCAAGATAAGTTGTCCAACTTTTATATATAGACCTAAAGACTTGATTGCTAGTTCAGTATAAATGCATTTGTTCTTACCAAGGATTATACTATGATCAATACATCTTTGGGTGACAACAAGGACATCATCTTTGCATTGTTCTATGGTATTGGGAAAGACAGGATATCATGATGTAAACTAAATAATAGTGCTTAAGATCTTTAGGATGTTATCCATTCTTATCTGGAATATTTAAGGTGCATTTTTAAAACCAAATGACATTACTGTCCACTCTTAATGTCCTTAAGGGACACCGAAAGTAGTTAAAGGAATGATTTCTTCATCCATTGTTATCTACCAATATCCACTTTTACAATCCATTTTCGAGAACCAAGAGGCTCCTTGAATTCTATTGAAAAAGATTGTTTTGTTAGGGATATAATAACTATCAAAGACAGCATTATCATTAAGCTTTTTATAACTAATTACCATTTTTGCTTTTCCTTTTTTTTTTCTTCAGCATGATTGCTTAACACAAAAGCAGGACTAGTGTGAGTACTCTTACTATTTCTGATTAACCCTTTGTCCAGGAGCTCATTGACTTGTTTATTAAATTCTTGAATATCTTGGTGCGTATAAACAATTTGTTTAGCTCGAATAATAGTGTCAGGATTTAATAGAGTAATTTTTGCAAATGTCTTATCTTTATCCCAAAATTTTAGTGGGTCATCAGAGTAGAGTTCTTTACATAATTGCCCTTGTTGTTCAACAATATGCTCTTTAATAGATAAATCAAGTAGTGAGATTATTAGTGCTACCTCACGTTGTGCAGGCATTACCTTCTCACCACACTTGCTATGTATAAACTCAATCTTCTCATGAGTGTAAGCCTTAGTTTTTCAATAGGAACGGAGTGACCAATAATTATAAATATGATTTGGTTTATAGTATGTGTGTATGGAGAATATAATATCTGAAATTATTTCCAATAATCATGTCATGAGATGATTGATCAGTAGTCTATAAAACTGGTATAATACATTAGATGCCTCCTATTTATATGGTTAACCCTTCTATGGCCTCCGTGTGGCTCATTATGCTATCACTACTAAAAGTTCGCCTTATTTCGACGGAAAATTGGTCTGTTGGAATCTCTGACGGATTTAGAAAAATTCGCTGGAATTCCAACGGATTTTTTGACGGACCTATTTTCCGCCAGAAAATATTAAAAATTCAAAATCAAAAAACTCAAAAAATTCAAAATTTAAATTTTTTTTTGCCCCGAGTTGACGGAGGGAAAATTCAAATTTTTTTGAATATTCCGACAGAAAAATCCGTCGGAATTATGAAAAAAATCTAACGGCATATTTCGTCGGATATTCTCTTATAAAACTCGCCGTTTGCTTCATTTTTCCGTTGCTCATTTCATAAAATAGAGAGAGATAGAGAGAGAGAGAGAGAGGGAGCACCGCCACTTGCCATCGCTCCGCCGCTGGTTGTTGCTATGACCTCCTTTCGTCGTCGACTTTTTGATAAAGTTGTCTCCGGTGTATTTTGTATAAATTTATTATTAATTAAGCATATACGTTGAATTTAATAATTTGTATAATTGGTTTGTATGTAACTATGCAAATTTAATAGTTTATATAGTTAGTTTGTTACGTTGATGTTAGTTTCTTAGGATGATAATTTACTCTCAATTTTGTACTTTGTTGTTAAAGAACATAATTTTTAATTAATGAAGCACAATTTAATGATAATATCAATTTAACGTCAATGATGAGAATTTATTGCATATTAGATACATTGAAAAATATTTTTATAGTTTGGTATTATATTTTTTAATTTTTAAATAAATTTTAAAAATTCTAACGGAATTTCCGACGGAATCCCATTTCTCTGATGGAATTGCAAACGGAATCCGACGGCTTCCAACGGAATCCAACGGGTTTCAACGGAATTTCCGATGGAATCTGGGAAAAAAAAAATTTGAAATTTTTTTCTCGAATTTTTGTTTGCATCCGACGGATGAGTCCAACGGATAAGTGGTCCAACGGACTTACTATTTTCATCGAAACGCCATCCCGACCCTCCTTATTCCAAAGGACGCAGTCGGCCGGAATTTCCGTTGGAAAACTCATTTTTCGACAGAAAATGTTGCTTTTTCCATTGGAAATTCCGTTGGAAAAAGTTCATTGCTTATAAAGGATTCTTGGCTTTCTTCCACATGAATTCTGGAAATAAGGATCTTTTTTCTAAAACAGACGGAACAACCACTATATATGTATGCACATAATTCAAATTTATTATTTCCCTTTAACCATGTATTTATTGGGATATAGATGCTATTTGGATTTGTGTTGATGAGTTCATAGCATATTTTCATAGTCATTTTTTTACTAATTAAGCCTTATAGATTATCTCACTAATAGTTCTTATTTTATACCCAGTAACTTTCCTATCTAGACTCATAATTTGGTCTAGACTTTGTCTTACAAATTCAAAACTCGTTCTACTAATTTCACTAGTCATGCTAATTATCTCATCTTCCTCAAGTTTAACTTTAGTGGATGAAGACCCTTCTCCCTATTCTGATCTTATACTCATGCTTCATAATAGTTGGGGCTAATGGTAATTTTACCATTCTCATTAATTTTTCTCACATTTTTCTTATTGATTTTCGTGGGATTAGCAAAGCTAGATATCCAAGATCTATCGATTTTTTTCTCCTGCGGATTAGACTTCATTCTTTAAATTTTTTGCATTAGAGTAGGACTTCCAAATTTTTCTGCCTCTATCATTGTTACCTTATTCTATAGTATTATCTAATTTATAGGTTATCTTCGAAAATATCCTTAGTAGACCTCCACTCCTCATATCCATTCCAACTATTTTTTTTAAGGGATATGGACTATTTAGGGAATTCATATTTTGGACTCACATAATATCCAGGTCAACAATTGAATCCTACTGATCCATTACATAGGTTAGTCTTAATCCCCGTGATAATTTGACTATTAAATTTGGTATGTCTGATATCGCATATCAAAGCATAAGGATCAATATCTTTGCCATACTATTATGATGCACTTCCAATATGGAGGTACATGTATTTTTTTTAATCTTTGTTATGCTTAAGGATATTTTCCTAATTAATAAGATTGACTTGTCCCACATCACACTCAAAGTCTTTTATTTCTAAATCTTTTTCTATCATTTCACATACGTACTTAATCTTCAATTAGAAGATAGATTTTTTATAGATCATGTCTTTTCGAATTATAGGAATGACCCAATCTCCTTTGACTTCTTCGTTTTCATTGTCTATAACAAACTCTTCTCCTTGAAGATTACCAAGGCTAATCGAGCTACTCTCTATCATATGACTGATTTCTTCGTAATCACTTTCTTGTTATTCATCTTTTGGTATAATTTCAACAGTTCATTTGTTGTCATTTAGGGCTAGGTTTAATTAAACATGGCAAATGGGTCATTCAGTTTGGGTACGGGTCGGGTCAAGTTCGGGTTGGGTCATGTTCGGGTTAAGTGACATTTCGGATCGTTTCGGTTTGGGTCGGGTATGGTTCGGGTTGGGTTGGGTCCATTTTGGGTCAACCAATTTTTGATCAAATACGCTCGTCATGCTAAAACAAACAACTTTGTAGAAAATTTCGGGTTGAGTATGGTTCGGTTCAGGTCAATTCGGATTTCGGGTCGAGTTTCGGGTGAACATATTTCGAGTGTCGGGTCGGGTATGGGTCCGGATCGTTCGGTTCGGGTTTCGGGTCTCGGGTCAGTTTTGCCAGGTCTAGGTTTAATGCCTCTTTCTCACTTAGCTCAATGTAATCTAGGTTACCCAAGGTCTCAATAAGCTTGCTATTCTTCCTATTTTTGCGTTTGTTTGGCTAATGACCTACTTCTCTGCATCCCAACCCTTACAATTGTTTTTTTCCAGTCGGACAATAAGAGACTTTTCTAAAAAATCTTCGGTTTTTAGGGCTAGGTTTGTTATAATATTTTTTTTTATATTTCTCTGACCTTTTCTTGTTAAAACTCTTTTTCTTATAGAATTTTCTTCTTCTTCTTCTTCTTCTCCTTTCAGGTTTCTTTCCCCATTGGTGAACAGAATCCCTAGAAACTAGAAATTGCTTCTTAATTTTCTTTTGTTTTCGGAGATCGGGCATCCATCATTTACCCATTTTCTTAAATAAGAGATTCTCGAACTAAGAGTGTCAATGATATCTACTTTTTCAGGCCATGTAATGTACTTTTCATTATTATAGAATCTATCAGATATGACATATTTGTTATAGAACATTCCATGATTGGTTTCATTACCCCAATTTTTTTAATAATAGTGACCAAATTCAGCAATATAGTTTTTCATATCTCACATCCCATAACTCTGTATTATTAATCTTTCTTTGCTATTCTCTATTTTTTTTCTTCGGAATCAAGTTGAGCTCCAATAAACTCAATTTTGATTTCTTTACATAAATTTTTGAACATTGTAGCTAGTGTTTCCATCATTTTTAATGCATTTTTTCCGTCTTCATTTAATGAATCATACTAGTCAACTACAGTGCTAGAAAAGCTATGTTCAATAGAGTTTAAAAAATTTGTGGCAGTCCATGCAGGATTTAAATTTAGGACACTATTCACACCTCTTTTCCAACACTCAAATATTTCTTTTCTATTACATGTTCCATCTATGTTTAAGATGCATCAAATTTGGCTAATTGGTTTAGGCCAATTTCTTCGAATGTCATAGTTTTCTGTGGGATAAACCCAATGGAAAAATTAGTTGTACATCCTGCTGGAGTATGCCTAAGTCTCATAAAAAGAGTATTTTTCTAGAATGCTCCCCAAATTTTAAGGCCTAGGAACAACATTGTTTATTAGATTTGTCTAGATTTCATCTATGTTGAGTTCTTCTCCAATCTCATTGATTTTATCATCAAATACCATTTTGCCATATTTTTTTTATCTAGTTTCTTTCTAACTTCTTCTAAAGGTATTGCATTAACATCTTCTACCTTAATTAGGTTCATTTGCTGTTATATTTCTTCTTCTAGTTGGATATTATTTGTCTCTTCATCATCATCAGATAATACATCCTATTTATTAACTATTTTGTCAATGATTTTGTTTAATTCTTTCATATTTTGTTCTTTCTCAAACATAATCTTTGGTTCTTCAAGATTATACTACTTGTAGTCTATCCGCTTCTTCTTTTTTTGCCTTTTCAGTTGATTTTTCACCTGATTTTTCTCCTACCGCTTTTTGGATTTTTTATGTCATGTAAAGGAAATGGATTTTTATTTTTGGGATTTTAGAAATAATATTTATGCTGAAATTGGGTACTAATATTAAAGTAGATTTTCCCCTGTGCCTAATCTCATTAAGTAAAGAAAGATGGACTATAGACAATTACCTCTTAGTCTCCTTAACTTCAACCTTACTTTTAGCTAATTCTGCTTTGAATTGTAAAACTATATCAGTGATACAATTTAACTAAGGTGCTATAAAAGGGATTCCTTCCGGTGAGTGAACAACATTTGAATAATTAGGAGGAGCAGGAGCGAATCCACCGTGGGGTCAGTGGGGTCAGCCGACACCCCTCTCAAAAAAAAATAAAATATACGTCACATAATTAAAAAAAAAAAGCTATATATATTAAATGTGTGGAAATGATACATGAAATGTATATTGCTTCAGCGACTGGGAAGTTGCATTGCAAATTATGCCATCTATCATGTCGCGGGTTCAAACCTCCACCATGCCCTTTCTTCGTTTTTTTTTCCCACTTTTTTTTAAAGCCCAATAGGCCACTTTCTACTTCCAGTCTTCTTGTGTTTATGTTCGACTGCCTGTCGTCTCTGTTCTGCTTCCCCACAGTTCGCCTCTAGCCCTGCCCTCTACCCAGCAGCACCCTAACCCAGTAACCCTAACCCACGGCTGGCGACTCCTCCACCTGACCACCGGCACCACCTGGCAGAGGCTGCAGCACCGCGACACTGTCCTGTCCACGACCACCATTACCAACGAGTCAACAACCTCCTCAAGTCAAGTTCTCAACTCTCTCTTCAAATTTGTGAGCTCTTCTTTTACTTAATTGTTCAATTTGTAGACTAATAAGTTTAGATTGTTTGATTTGTGAGTTTATTTGTCAATTGTAATTTCAAATTTGTTTAACTTATATGTTTAATTTCAATTGTAGGTTAAATTTCAATTTGTAGATTAGTTTATTATATTCTTTAATTTTTTGAGTTTATTTACCAATTTCAATTCCAACTTTGTTTAATTTATATGTTTCATTTCAATTATAGGTTATCTCTTAATTTCTAGATTGCTTTTTTTTTGTAGTTTAATTTGTGAGTTTATTTGTTAATTTCGATATAGAATTTATTTAATTTATATGTTTTATTTCAATTATAGGTCAAAATGCATAGATATTTCAAAAAGATAACTAAGGAATCCTCGTCGTTACCTTCAAGCTCGAAATCCGAAAATTCACCTTTGAATGAAGAAGGTAGAAACGACGTCACTCGACCACAACCACCATCTTGCGGTGTAAATACCAATTCCACTCCCTTTTCTACTCAAAGAAGTCAGGTTGATGTAAATGCTCTTCCATCTGATCCAGGAGAAAGAAAACCAATGTCACAATACCATCCAGATGAACGTGATGAGGTAAGAAGAGCTTATCTTCAAAAAGGCCTATTTCAACCTCGAAATCATGCTTTCCGTCAAACACTCATGTCTGGAAATATGCGTCGATTCAATAATGCCTGGTTTGGTGAATATGGCAATTGGTTGGAATATAGCATAAAGGAAGATGCTGCATTTTGCTTGTGTTGCTATTTGTTCAAAAATGATGAAATAAGCCATTTTGGTGGTGATGCATTTACAACAAAAGGATTTAAGAGTTGGAATAAGATGGGTAGATTCAAAAAGCATGTTGGTGGGGTAAATAGTGTTCATAACCAATGTGTTAAACGATGCGAGGACCTTATGATGCAAAAACAATCGATACAAACTGCATTGGAAAAACAATCAGAACATGCTAAAGCTGAGTATAGGACTCGTTTGACTGCTTCGATTGATGTATCAAGATTGCTTTTGTTTGAGGGTTTGCCTTTCCGAGGTCATGATGAAAGTGAACATTCAAAAAGGAAAGGAGTTTTTCGTTCCATTCTAAAGTTTCTTGGGGAAAAGAATGATAATGTAGGAAGTGTTATTTTGAAAAATGCTCCTGGTAATTGTATAATGTATTCCCCTGACATCCAAAAAGATATTGCAAATGCATGTTCAAGAGAAACTGTTAATGCTATTCTTGAAGAAATTGGGGATGGATATTTTGCTGTATTAGCTGATGAATCTCGTGATGTCTCTTGTAAACAACAAATGGCTATTGTTTTGAGATACGTTGACAAAATGGGGTTCGTTATGGAGCGCTTGGTTAGCCTTGTTCATGTCACTAGCACTACCGCATTGTCATTGAAAGAAGAAATTTATTCTGTGCTTGCTAAGTTATCCTTGAGCCCATCTCGAATACGAGGACAAGGGTATGATGGGGCTAGTAATATGAGGGGGCACATCAATGGACTTAGAACTTTGATTTTGCAAGAAAATCCATCGGCACATTATGTTCATTGTTTTGCTCATCAACTTCAACTGACTCTTGTTGGGGTTGCAAATGGACATCCTCATATTAAAGGGTTTCTTGAGTTGGTCAATCTAACTTTGAATGTGATTGGAGGCTCTTATAAACGTAGAGATGAATATCGAACAAGACAATCGGAGAAAGTTGAAGAAGCATTGCGAATGGGTGAGCTTGTAACTGGGAAGGGTTTGAATCAAGAACTAGGACTGCAGAGACCTAGTAACACTCGTTGGGGATCTCATTTTAAAACATTTGTGAATCTTATTGTCATGTTTGCTCCAATTGTTGATGTCCTTGATGCTCTTGCAACGGATACAGATTCTGATGATAATGCCAGAGGTCAAGCTATTTTGGATGGTATTCAGACATATGGCTTTGCTTTTTTATTACATCTTATGAAATTGGTGTTAGGCATTACAAATGCATTGAGTCAGGCATTGCAAAGAAGGGATCAGGACATTGTAAATGCTTTGTCACTACTTGGTACAGCTAAGAAGCAATTGCAACGCACAAGGGATCGTGGATGGGATGCTTTGATTGATGATGTTAAGTCATTTTGTCTGAAACATGACATTGAAATTCCTAATATGGAAGATTTTGCTCCACTTCGTGCTCGGGGAAAGTCTAAACGTAGACTTTCTTCGGTGGCAAATGAGCATTACTATCGTGTTGATGTGTTCTACTCGATTCTTGATATGCAAATGCAAGAACTTAATAGTCGCTTTACTGAGGCAAGCACTGATTTGCTAATTGGCTTGTCTTGTTTGAGCCCTGCCGACTCATTTGCTAGCTTTGACAAGGACAAGATACTTAGGATGGCTCGACTGTATCCAGATGATTTTGATGATTTAGGCATTGAGGCCCTTGGTCTTGAGTTGGACACTTACATCGATAACATGCGTGATGATGAGACATTCTCTGACTTGAATGGACTTGATGAGCTCTCTACAAGGATGATTAAAAAAAAGAAGCATTTGAGCTTTCCTCACGTGTATTTATTGTTGAAGTTGGCATTGATTCTACAAGTTTCTACAGCAACAGTTGAAAGAGTGTTCTCTTCGATGAAGTATATCAAGACCAACTTACGCAACCGAATCTCAGATGAGTTTTTGAATGATACTGTTATTACTTATTTTGAGGATGATTTGTTTGAAAGTATATCTACTGATGATATTTTGCATCGCTTTCAAAATATGTGGTCTCGTCGAGGACAATTAGATTAGATGTAATGTAATCATTGTTTAATTTCAGTTTATGACTATTGTTAAATTTTATATTGTGTACTATTAATTCCGACACCCCTCTTCGATTTTTCTGGCTTCGCCACTGAGGAGGAGGGTAAATAAGAGATGATTCAAGCATTAACCAAAGTCAATTAGCTTAATTAGTCATTAATTAACTAAATTATTTTTTGTCACATGCCTCTGATACCAATTAAAAGAGGGCTTCCAGTAGTACCTATGAGCAAATAATCACATGTACAAAATTAAATTTTTCGAAAGTAAGTTTTTAGGGATTGGAGTTAAAAATGAAAACTTCAAAAGCTTACGGTGCTTTTTGCAATTTAAAAGTTAGTTTGGTCAAATTTGGTTCTAGAAATTATTTGCACCAAGGTTGGATGGATTAGAAAATCGTTTCTAAAGTTATGGGTTCAGAAAATTATTTACCCCAAACCTTGGGTCCGAAATAGAATTTATGCTCCTAGTCTAACCATTTTATTTTGGTTCTCCCCATTCCCTCCTAATCTAATCTAATCTAATCTAATCTAATTATTTTATTTTTGTTGTTTTGTTTATCTTTTTTAATCTAATAATCCCTCCCTTTTATTTCATTTATTTTATTTTCTTTTCCTTTATTTTATTTTTTATTTTTTTTCTTTAGATCTTTCTTTTGGTTTCGTCTATTTTCTTTTCTTCTAATTTCTTTTTGTGGTTATTGTGGCAGTGATTTCATACTATTCTCTTGATTGTTTGTTGGTATATACATCGTAGACGTTCTTTATTCTTCAATCTTGAGAAATATAATCCTAAAATTGAACATTCTTTTAGTAGGATAAGAGCCAAGAAACGTGAATGTAAGAAAAAAATGGCTGATGAACAAACTGCACCGAAGCAATTTAAGGATTATTTCACTCTTGTCACTTATGATTCACCTATGAGTACCCATATGCCCGCTACTATGGGGCCATTTGAGATTAAGCGTTCTCTCATCCAAATGGTTATGTCCTTTTATGGGCTAGAGTCTGAAAATCTTTTCGAGCATGTTGATGCATTTTTGGATACATTCTATTGTCTTTTTAAATAATGGGTCTAGTGATGCTCTTCGTTTGTGCGTTTTTCCTTTATGTTTAAAAGATAAAGCTAAAGTTTGGTTGAATACTAAGACAAGTATCTCCACTTGTGATCAAATTTAAAAGGAATTCTTGAAAAAGTTTTTTGTAAACTGACTACCTTAAGACATGCTATAAACACTTTCTCACAAAATAAAAAAAGAGCATCTGCATGAAAGTGGGAAAGAATTGTTGCGAAGTTGTCTTCACCATGAGTTTGCTATGTGGCAACTCGTCCAGACTGTATAAGACTCTTGAAGAAGTTGGGAATTGTTTGAACATCTGAGTGAAAATTCATGCTTGCATGCTACTTCCTCATATTTTAATTTGCCTACGCAATTGGGAACTAAAGGGGGTATTTGTGAGGTTTCACATTTAATTAACATGTCTAAAAAAGTTTGTGCTTTAACTAAGAAATTTGATCAATTGTTATGCATAAGGAAAGTGTCTAATGCTCCTTCTATGCAAGATGTGTGGTCAATTTGTACTAATCTCATGCATGCTTCTATTGATTGTCCTTGTGGTGTAAGTCTAGCTATATGGCTGAACAAGATTTTCTTGCCCAAGGATTTCCTCCATTCAATAATCCTTATAATAATACTTATAATCATCGTTGGAATAATCATCCTAATTTTTTATGGAGGTCTCAAAATGTTAAAAATCCTTAAGCCCGATCTAGTAGACCTACCCCTCCTGGTTTCCAAAACTAGAGATATGCTCATCCTCCTTTGCATCAATCTCCATCTTGGAGCTCTGGTATTGATAAAGTAATTTATGCTCTTGGTACCTTGACTTCCGTGGTGCAAAATGTTGTTTCTAAGTTCCAAGGAATTGAGTCTAAAATTCATATTTTTAACTCCCACTCACAATCTATAACTAAATTAGAATCCCAACTTGGGCAACTAGCCAAAACTATAGGAAAAGTAGAAGAAGGAATACATCCAACTCATCCCATACAAAACCCTAAACGCTAATAATTTAAACAAATGAAAGTCGTACTGGTTCTTAGGAGTGGTAAAGAAGTTGATAAAAGAGTGAGTGAAGAGGAACATGATAAAGAGGAAAGACTTAAGACCATTAAGACTAGCCTTGGAACTGAAAAAGAAAATGATCCATCCCCTTCCCCTGTTGTGGATGTGTTACGTTAAAATTTACCACAAGCACACAGTGCAGTTATAGATAACAGCCGCGCGAGCACGAGTCGTGTCCACAGGTAGTTGTGTTTTCGAGTACCAGGGCTAACTCAAGTGTATCAATCTAGGCAAGATAAAGGGTGAAGGGAAAGTAAAACTAAACTACTAAAGTGAGAAGACTTCAGTTGTAATTAAACCTAAGGTAAACTAACTAATCAAGTCAAATCTTGGCCTTCCCAAGTTATGCAAGTATTCAAGGTTAATCGGTTATCATTAGAGCCCACCTAAGCTCTCTCTAAAGCTCTGTAGGCTAGTCTAATTGTTCTGACCACCTATTTTCATGGGATTTGCTCAGCTAAACTACTAGATTAATAACTCTTAACCTAGACAGCGACTAAAACTATTTTCATGTCCCAATCCCAGCTATTCACTCTACCCACACTAGACAATCAACCTTACCTTTTAGCATAAGTTAATTGCCCTAAAATACGAATGAAAGCTCTTTCAAGTATTTTATCGAATACATGGTGGGTGTGAGAGAAAACCCAAATTCTAGCATAAACGAGGGGGGGGGGAGGTGAAGGGTTCAAACAGAATCAATTAGCCTTCAAGAGGATAATTATAATCAAAGCAACACAATCTAACTACTAAACATCACAAAATCATATAAACAAAACATGAACTTAAATACACAGAATAAGGGAGAAAGAGGAGAGAAAACCTATGCTTGATTGAATTGAAGATCGAATCCACAAGATTGAATCAAAAAACAATCATCTAATCTAACCGAACTACCCTACTATATTCATCCCCTAATAGGGTTTGGAAGTGTGAGGAGGAATCCTAAATCTCCCCTCCAAGAACCCAGAGAAAAGCCTCCCAGTCACGGGGTACCCATGCCAGATCTTTAGCCATCCCCTTGGAACTTCACGCGACCTATTTTTCATCTTAAAGCTCTTCCCCATCGCCTTCCTTTCTACTCACATCAGCAGATATCTCGTTTTCTTAGCACAAACTCTTGAAAATCCGAAAAACCACTTTATAAGCGAAATATTACCGAAGGCGGTCGACTTGAGCCCTTTCTCATTTAAATTTAACATGGAAATAATGAGAAATAGGGTTCAAATGAGAGCTAAAATGAGGTAAAATAGGAGTTGATCACTCCCCCACACCTAGCTTTTTGCTCATCCTCGTGCAAACCAAAGAAAAATACTAGCTTAAGGACCTCACTCACTTTCGCAGGAATCGCCATTGCATTTAGCATATACAACAAGCCCTACAAACCCCTTGGTTCCCCCAGGTGGACGAGTGAGGTCTCGTGAGGATTTGTAGAAGATATACCCACGAAATCTTGAAAAAGAAAAATAAAAATAGAAACAAAAATAGAAAATCTTTTTGGATTTACAAACAAAACACAAATAAATACTGGGGAGTAAACTGTACAAATTCTAACCAACCAAATCACTCTTGTAACAAAGATATTAGTGTACATATAAATAGAATGTACACATCAAGAGTCTCAAACCCCATGGATGCCATCAAAGCACCACTTTTTCAGTCCATAGTACATCAAAACTTTTAACCATCCTAGTGCTCGGTGTGCTAGTATATCATCACCCAAGGACTTAGGATTATCGGAATCAAACTCAATCCTACTTCACTGATGCAAACTATATTATTGACTTACTAATATGGAAAGCAAGCTTTCTTATTAGTAGTATTGCCTCAAAGGGTAGCACCTAGTGGCACATGCCTCAAAGGGATACTTGTCATTCCAAACTCTTTTCTTTCTTCTATTTTTTTTCTTTTTTTTTTGAATGTGAGATGCAATCAAAAATAAAAATAACCACGTACAAAGACAAGTGGGAGAGCCAATCATGGAAGACTAAGATACTATAAGGACCGAATTGCACAGCTGCAACAAACTATTGGGGTTAGAATTGGGGCTTAGAATGACCCACTTAGAACAAAGATCTATCATGCACATTATACTTACATACAATCTAATAATCAAGGTACAAGGGATCAAAGTCAATCAAGATAGTACAAAACTCCCCAAAACTTCTAGAAATCATTTTTTTCTTTCCGAAACTTTTTCTCTTTTTTTTTGTTTTTCAAAAGATTGGAGCATGGCTCTCCTCCCCCACACCTAGATCTCACAATGTTCTCATTGGGAGCCAAAGAGCCACCTCACCAATAGAAAATATGTATACCAAAACAAATCTTATAATAACTAATATACAAAAGAAAAAGAAAAACAAGAAAAAGGAAAAGGATATATACAAAATGGAAATAAAGAAAGAGAAAAGAGGGAACAAATTTACCAACTTAGTTGCTAGATGCACCTAAACTATCACCTCCTTAGGACAATGTTGCGGAGGTTGGAGGAGCGTCAGCCACTCCTTTTCATCTCAAGCTCCAAGTCGTTAATTCGGACGTCGTCAAAGCTCCCAGGAGCTTATCGAACAACTGAGCATGCAACTCAAAAGAATGGAAGTAAGAGCACACAAATAGGAATATATGCATGATAGCATGTGCTCCAGGTCAGGAGATATATGGTCAACAAGATCAGGACCAGGTGGCCTCGTAAGCAAAACATCCACACATGACTTCCTTGGGGGAGTCTCATGAAGATCATGCACCTCAATAAAAAACTTCGCCTGAGACACAACATATATCATCCTCATCAACACTAGCACCAACAGCATATGTCTCACCAATCTCAAACTCCATCAACTGAGCTGAAGGGAAAGGTGGATCAGGAAAGGTCATGAATAGTGTAGTGTTGTCCCTAAGGGTATGGGGTAAGAATGTAGCAACAATGGGTTTAGTAGTTAAGGAAGGGTTTGGTACTTCCTCTAGTCCGGATTCTAGAGTCAGAAAAGACGCACCATCATCACACAAGTTAGCATCAAGTCTAGGTGAACTAAACGAAAGGTTGGTCTCATGTGAAAGGTCATACTCCCGCATTTTATTAACAAACTCAATTTGTTGCTCATTTATTGTCCCTATCATACTGGTAAGCCTATCAAAACTAGAGTTGGAAAAAGCTGACCCGACACGATTACCTACCTGAAACCGACAAGAAGTTAAGTAGGTTTGGGTATAAATTTTCGACCCCTTTAAATAAATGGGTTGACACATTCAACTCGTTTAATTAAACGGGTTAGGTTCAGGTCGAGATTCTCAACACGAACAAGTACCTATTTAACCTATTTAATTAAATGAGTTAAATAAGTGAACTCATTTTTTCATTATTTATTTATCCATTTACTTTTTATTAGATAATTAAGAATATAAAAATATTTTAGAAATTGTGAATTATGAGGAATCTGGGGAATTTCAAAGAGTAATTATTTAATGTGATATGTACACTTAATTTTTAACACTGTAATTGCATATTAGTTGAAAATATTAAATGCGTAAATAGTTAATTAAGCGACTGAACTTAACTTGTTTATCTTAAATGGGTTAAGTGGGTCAACCCGTCTAAAAATTAAAAGGGTACAGGTCAAGATTTTTCAATCTGTTTAATAAACAGGTTAGGTTCAGGTTAAGGAATTCTCAACCCGTTTAAGTTCGACACGAACACGAACCCGACCCGACACGACCTATTACCTAGCTCTAATAAAAACGATCAGTAAAAATATAATAGGGACATGAATTACTGTTATGATAAGAACAATAACAAATTTCGCAAGGGGGTGGGTTGTAAGAATCAAAACGACTAGTCTCAAATTCATAACTATCCCAAGCCAAGCAAGCAAGAAAATCACTTGCTTCATCAACATTTTAAGCATAAAAATCCTGATGCTCCAAAAGAGCACGGGTCTCACAATTCACACCCTCATAGACTATATTTAAAATTTTCCAATTTTCCAAGCAATAATCACACTGCGCTAGAAAAACATGTAATCGATCATAATATCTCGAAAATAATTCAAGCTCATACTAAGGAAAGTGGAAAATTGGAATTCTTTTGACATTTTTCTTTTCCAATTTTTTTTCCAATGCAAGCCTAGTCTCAAATACTGAAGCAAGCTCCGGTATTGAAAAGCAACAGCTCCTAGGCAACGGCGCCAAAAACTTGTTATATAAAAATTTCCCGCAAGCACACGGTCTAGCAACCGGCGAGTACGGGTCGTGTCCACAGGGAGTTGTGTTTTCAAGTACCAGAGCTAAATCAAGTGTATCGATCTAGGCAAGACAAAGGGTGATGGGAAAGTAAAACTAAACTAATAAAGCGAGAAGACTTTAGTTGTAATTAAACCTAAGGTAAACTAACTAATCAAGTCAAATCCTCGCCTTCCCAAGTTATGCAAGTATTCAAGGTTGATCAGTTATATCATTAGAGCCCACCTAAGCGCTCTCTTAAGGGTCTATAGGCTAGTCTGGTTGTTCTAACCACCTATTTTCATTGGATTAGCTCAACTAAACTACGAGATTAACAACCATTGACTTAGCCAGCGATTGAAACTATTTTTATGTCCCAATCACAACTATTCACTCTACCCACATTAGACAATGAACCTCACCTTTAGCATAAGTTAATTGTCCAAAATACAGATGGAAGCTCTTTCAAGCATTTTATCGAAAACATGATGGGCGTGACAGAAAACCCCAAATTCTAGCATAAACTAGGGGGTAAATGTTCTAATAGAATCAATCACCCATTAAGAGGCTAATCAAAATCAAAGCAACACAATCAAACTACTAAACATCACAAAATCATATAAACAACATTGAACTTAGACACACAAAAAAAGATAGAAAGAGGAGAGAAAACCTATGCTTGGTTGAATTGAAGATCGAATCCACAAGGTTGAATAAAAAAACAATAATCTAATTTAACCTAATTACCTTACTTTATTCACCCCCTAATGGGGTTTGGGACTGAGAGGAGCAACCCTAAATCTCCCCTCCAAGAACCCAGAGAAGAGCCCCCTAGAAAAGAAGCCCAAGGCGGCTTTTATTGCGAGAATTGGGGGTGGCACAGGTTCCCCATGACAAGTCTCTGGCATTACCTGCAGAAATTTTGGTGTGGCACAGCTGTGCCACCTGTCACGGGGTACCCATGCCAGATCTTTGGCCATCCCCTTGGAACTTCTCGCAACCTCTTCTTCATCTTGAAGCTCGTCCCCATCGCCTTCCTTTCTACCAACATCAGCAGATATCTCGTTTTCTCAGCAGAAACTCCTGAAAATACAAAAACCCACTTTTTAAGCGAAATATTACCGAAGGAGGTCGACTTGACCCATTTCTCATTTAAATTTAACATGGAAATAATGAGAAGCAGGGTTCAAATGAGAGTTAAAATGAGGTAAAATAGGAGTTGATCACTCCCCCACACCTAGCTTTTTCCTCATCCTCGAGCAAAACAAAGAAAAAGATTAGCTTAAGGACCTCACTCACTTTCGCAAGAATCGCGATTGTATTTAACATATACAACAAGCCCTTCAAATCCCTTGGTTCCCCTAAGTAGATGAGTGAGGTCTCGTGAGGGTTTGTAAAAAATATACCTGCAAAATCTTAAAAAAGAAAAATAAAAAGAGAAAGAAAAATAGAAAATCTTTTTGGATTTACAAACAGAACACAAATATATGCAGGGGAGAAAACTTCACCAATTCTAACCAACCAAATCACTCTTGTAACAAAGATATTGGCCCGCATATAAACAGAATGCACACATCAAGAGTCTCAAACCCCATGGATGACATCAAAGCACCACTTGTTCACCCCACAGTACATCAAAACTTTTAACCCATCCTAGTGCTTATTGTGCTAGTGTATCATCACCCTAGGACTTAGGCTTATCCAAATCAAACTTGATCCCACTTGACTAATACAAACTATATTATTGACTTACCAATATGGAAAGCAGGCTTTCCCAATTGCAGTATTGTCTCGAAGGATAGCACCAGGGGCACATGCCTCAAAGGGATACTTGTCATTCCAAGCTCTTTTCTTTCTTCTTTTTTTTCTTTTTTTTTTAATTTCAGATGCGAACAAAAATAAAAGTAACCATGTACAAAGACAAGTGGGAGAGCCAATCATGGAAGACTAAGACACTAAGATAATTATGATGGTATAAATAAGGACTGGATTGCACAGCTGGAACAAACTATTGGGGTTGGAATTGGGGCTTAGAATGACTGACTTGGGACAAACATCTATTATGTACATTATACTTGTATACAATCTAATATTCAAGGTACAAGGGATCAAAGTCAATCAAGATAGTGCAAAACTCCCCAAAACTACTAGATATAATTTTTTTTTCTTTTCGAAACTTTTTCTCTTCTTTTTTGTTTTTCAAAGGATTGCAGCATGACTCTCTTTCCCCACACCTAGATCTCACAATGTCCTCATTGGGAGCCAAAGAGCCATCACACCAACAGAAAACAAATATACCAAAACAAATCCATAAAAACAAATATACAAAAGCAAAAGAAAAACAAGAAAAAGGAAAAGGATATATACAAAATGAAAATAAAGAGAGTGAAAAGAGGGGATGAATTTACCAGCTTAGGTGCTAGATGCACCTAAACTATCACCTCCTTGAGACAATGTTGCAGGAGGTCGGAGGAGCATAAGTAACTCCTCCTTATCTCAAGCTCCAAGTCGTTAATTCAGACGTCATCAAAGCTCGTACGAGCTTGTCGAACAATTGAGCATCAACTCAAATGAATGGAAGTAAAATCACACAAATATGAATACATGCATGATAGCATGTGCTCTTCTAATTATAACAAATACCTTGCAGAAATCAGAAGAATGATCGAATGCACTAGTCAATATGACTTTTCCAAG
Organism: Selenicereus undatus; assembly: GCA_017589665.1. Lineage (NCBI taxonomy): Eukaryota > Viridiplantae > Streptophyta > Magnoliopsida > Caryophyllales > Cactaceae > Selenicereus > Selenicereus undatus. The sequence continues at coordinate 8,003,587 of JACYFF010002017.1, read as the reverse complement.
CATGTCCTCTGGGTACAAACTATAAGAACCGAGGGAGGGGTCGTACCCTCTAAAGATACCTAGGGACACAGAACAGTCAACCTCATTCCCCTTGAGCATCACAAGAGAAGTAATAAGTAGCATATCACAACACTCATGAGAAGGGGAGGGTGGTGAGCATAAGTGAGAAGCATGGAGAATATCAAGGGAGTTGGGAGATATATGGTCAACAAGATCAGGACTAGGTGGCCCCGTAACTAGAACATCCACACATGACTTGCCTGTAGGAGTCTCATAAAGATCATAACATCACTCGAGTCACAACATATATCATCCTTATCAACACTAGCACCAACACCAAATGTCAAACCAATCTCGAACTTTGTCGACTGAGCTAAAGGAAAAGGTGGATCAGGAAAGGTCATGAATAGCACAATGTTGTCCTTAAGGGTATGGGGTAAGGATGGAGCAACAATGGGTAGAGTAGTTAAGGAAGGGTTTGGTACTTCTTCTAGTCCGGATTCTAGAGTATGAAAAGAAGCACCATCATCACACAAGTCAGCATCAAGTCAAGGCGAACTAAGCGTAAGGTTGGTCTTATGTGACAGGCCATACTTCCACATTTTATTAGCGAACTCAATTTATTCCTCATTTATTGTCTCTATCATACTAGTAAGCCTAGCAAAACCATCAGCAAAAATATAATAGGGATAAGAATTACTGTTATGATCAGAACAATGACAAATTTTGCAAGGGGGTGGGTTGTAAGAATCAAAACAACTAGTCCCAAATTCATAACTATCCCAAGCCAAGCAGTCAAGAAAATCACTTGCTTCATCAACATTTTCAGCACAAAAATCCCAATGCTCCAAAAGAGCACGGGTCTCATAATTCAGACCCTCATAGACTGTATTTAAAATTTTCCACTTTTCTAAGCAATAATCACACTAAGCAAGAAAAACATGTAATCGATCATAGTATCTCCAAAATAATTAACGCTCATACCGAGGAAAGTGGAAAATTGGCATTCTTTTTAAATTTTTTTTTCCAATTTTTTCCCCAATGCAAGCCTAGTCTAGAATACTCAAGTGAGCTCCAGTATTGAAAAGCAACAACTCCTAGGCAATGGCACTAAAAGCTTGTTATGTAAAAATTTACCGCAAGCGCACGGTGTTATTATATCTAGCAACTGGTGAGTACGGGTCGTGTCCATAAGGAATTATATAGAGTTTCCTACTTATGTGTGTATGTTTGAAAAGAAGACTTTTATTTCCACTTTTGGGTTGGTCGGATCAATCTTCTTCGGCAAGGTAGAAAGTGCTAATCCATTATTAGCGATTGGTGTGTTCAAGCTACCTAAGGAATTTTGTCATTCAATCTAACCTATTGTTAACCAATTTTGGTGAAGCTGTGATTCAAACAAAAGGAAGATCCATTGTGTGAGAAGTTTGCATTGCTGTGATAGAAACGATGATGCGGTTGGGTCTTATGGAGTACGTCTTTAATGATGCATTGCTAGCTAAGATGATATAGGAATTGCTTTATGATAACAGATCCCTTGTGTTTCGATTAATTAAAACTCACTACATCCCAGAGAGGCTGATATTCTTCATAGAAGCTTAGGTTCAAAGCCAAACTGTTCCTGGGGTAGGAGCAAAAGATATTATTATTAAGGCCTCAGATTGGCCTGTTAGAAATGGATAGAGCCCTGGTGCTCGATCATTTAAATGGTAAAATGGCCTCACACATTTTTAGCAATATGCCCTTGCAAGTACAGAACTCTAGTTTTATTGTCTTTTGATCTTATTGATGAAGACCTTAATACCTAGAGGGAGGATGCAATTAGCTAATGGTTCCTTGCATGTGAAATGGATTACATCTTAAGGATGCCTTTGCGAGAATCTTGGGCAACTCATAAGTTGATTTGCTATATATGAGCTCTAATGGTGTGTATACGGTGAAGTTGGGTTATCATGTAGCTTACCAAAACAACAAGACAAGCTCTCATTTACTTCATGGCATGGGAAGGTATTTTGGAGAAAAAATTGCAACTTGATGTGCCTTTAAGAGTATGGTTATTTGAGTGCAAATTGTGTACAACCTAATTAGGCTAATATCGCTTGATGAATCTCCTGATAAGTGCTGTGTACATCATTTTAAGGCTATTTTGTATCAATTTTTAGGAGAATTATGTGCTTAATGTTATTATTTGTACTCCTATTCTCGATTTATGCTCGGGTATAGTTGTTTGATGTATTTTGCAGGATTTTAAGCCTTTTTAACCAGCATTTGGCCATAAATAGATGTATTTTGACCTCCCCCACGGACACCTATGAGTTGCTGTGCCCGTGGAGTAAGAAAAGAGCTAAAGGATGGTTCCGGCCCAGACCACAATCGGATCGTGGTACCATCCACGAACCGTGGTGAGCCTGTAACTGTTGCCTCTTCGTCTTTCTTCGGCTGTGTGGTTGAGATCAAGCGAGTCCCTCTATAAAAGGCCCTATTCTGCAGCTGTAGAAGGCATCCTTGCATAACCAAAAGTTTAGAGTCAACATAGATTAGAGCTTTAGCCTAGTTTTTTTCTTTCTCAAATTTTGTTGTTTCTAGTTTGATTTTTAGTTTTGGTGAGAAATCTTGAGTGTATGTGTTCGATGTTTGAGGCGGTTTGAAGCCCTTGGTTGAAGGCCATCTCAGTCAAGCCTTTCTCTCATATTTCGTCGGATTGTTGGTTAATTTGTTTAATTCTTAATCGTGTGTGAGTAGTTTGCTTTTTATCCAGGGATTTAGTAGTTTATGTAAGTGTTGTTAGATCATGTTTTAATTTACAGAATTGTGTTTGTTTTCATGATTAGTTTGATTTCATTCTGTCAAGTATTATTGATGTTGTCAGTGGATTTTTGGCCTAAATTTGGTTGCTTACTTGAAACAAACGAATGAAAAACTGAAAGGTGACATTTGGTTATTGGACTGCTTGATTAAACCTAATGTGGAGTCATCTCGAAAGAGAGATTTTCGTGTTAGGAGGACTAGAAAGTAATCGAAGATATTCAACTTGAATTAAGGCAAATTAGTTTGAAAGAACGACTTGTGCTTAGTTTAGGCAAATTTGATTGATTTCGAAAGAATAGATCAAAATTCTGTATAGATGGCAATTCCTCGAGATTAACCGATTAGAGAAAAGGACATGCTGGTCGTTTGATCCAATAGCCTTTCATTACTAAGAGAATTCCTAGGCATATTTTCTCTTTGATTGATTCAGAAAAGTGAATTAGAAGTTGTTAAATCAAACCCTTTGAATTAGAATTTTGCTTAGTACATTCTGACAGGTAAGACTCAGTAAGTTACATTAGTCCCTGAGGAACGATAACTTTATCTATACTACGGCTGCCGTGCGCTTGCGGTAGTCCATATCATCTCCCTAAAAAAGATAAAGACCCTATTTTATTTTTATTTTCTAGCTGTAGCAGTATGGATGAGCTGTGAGTTTACAGTTGGTAAGGGTGGAACTAAATCGAGTCAACTTATAAGGGCTCGCAAATTAACTCATTACGAAATTTGGAAAGCTCTCCTCGGGAAAAGCTCAATCCAGCTCAAGTTCAAGCTTATTATCCAAATGAACTGAGTTGAGCTAAGTTTAAGGAAGCTCAGCTGGCTAATCTTCTGAAGCTTGTAGAGAGAAAGAGAATAAATGCTAGGTTTGACTTAATGATACAATTTCAAAGACTAAATTATACTGACTAATAATGGTAGGAATTTATTTACCAGTTTATCTTTTATATATCGTAAAGTTCTAGCCATACGCTATACTTATAATAGATATTATAAAATTCCTTTATTTATGTGTTCTATTATTCCTTTATTCCAATTATTTTTCAATCTTCTGCCACTTTGTGACTATATTGGGTTTTTTTTTCACGTCAAAATCTAGATCCTATTTTGATCATGTCATATCGCAACTAGATGTAGTAAGTACACATGAAATAGAGGCCGAAAGACCTTGTTAGGTTAAGCATGTTGAGCTTGCCAAATAATTCACGAGCTAAGCCTCCAACTTGGTAGGCTTGGACTCATATTGTTACCCACTTTCAACCTATCCACTACCAATAAATGATATGTGGAATGGGAGCCGAATATTTTCACTGATTGGACAGCAGAGGACATGTCCTTTTAGTTATTTATGTTTCTTTGTAGTTTCTTACAACTACTTAAAAACATCTTACACTTTTGTTTACAACTCCTTATAATTTCCTATAACTTTTAGTTGGAAAGAATAGCACGTAAATTATGATAACTACTAAAATGCCACCATGACCTATTGTTGACTTACTACTATAGGTCTTTATAAATGATTGGTTTTTTAGGCAATATACAGTTTTTAAAATGAAACTTTGGACTCGTATCCGTGACCTATCCCCTAATTGTTAAAATGATCGGTAGTAATGGTGGAAGTAGTAGTAACAACAACAACAACAACAACAACAACAACAACAACAATAAAAATAATAACAATAATAATAATAATAATAATAATAATAATAATAATAATAATAATAA
>JACYFF010002017.1:7914358-7999044 GCA_017589665.1 Selenicereus undatus | reverse complement strand
TAATAATAATAATAATAATAATAATAATAATAATAATAATAATAATACAATCATCTTCATTATCTCTATAGGATTAATTAGGACTAACTGGTTGCAGAATGCTTTGTCGGGAATAGCCCACGTCAGTATGGATGCGAGGCGGCTACTAGAGTCGCCTTAGAGTTTCACGTCCTAAACCTGAAAACCCGCTTATGGTAGGGCAGACATGAAAGGGGAATGAAGAGTGTGAGAGATCCAATTGTCCATTACCTTAGGCTAATCCCCCTGAACCTCCTTATATAGGTCAGGGTATAGCCAGGGTTGTTGCCCTAGGCGACACTAGTGGTCGTCATGCCTCACTCTATTAGGCTCAGCCAATAGCTCCCACTCGGCCACATAGGCCGTAAAACACATGTTTTTCACGTATCATAACTCTTCACGCTTCATACCAGGAATAGGACGTGCGACCAAAAATAACCAGTAGTGTTATATTAAGCCACCATCTAACTAACATAACACTTTCACAAAATACGATACCGCAAATCATCCCAAGCATCACTAGTGGCATTTCTAATCCCTTATGCCATGATATATCATATGATTATACACGTAATATAATCATCTGGCTGATATGGTGATGATGGATAGATTTTTCCTTAAAAACTCATGATATTGCATCTTAGCTTAATTGTTTTCCTAACATGTTCTCGTTGAACCGTACACATTGTGTCCCTTGAGAAACACATTAAAGTAGCAGCATCAAGCTTCAGTTTCATACCAAAGCTTTAAGTCAAAGGGTCATCGTCCATAGGGTCACACAGTGACAAAAGATGGGGAAGTCAATTGTCACTCCATATATGGGTCGTCTTTTTAAGCACACACAATATGAGATGTGTGTCATGACATAGCTCCCACTTGAGTGGGCTCGTTACTCTATATGTCAAGCGAATCGTTAGTCTAGATTTTTGCCCAAAAATCTAACCTGAACCACTAGATTAACATACTAAATGTTAATCTTGACACTCAAGATTTAGCTTTTAAGGGTTCAATATGAAATCATATCTCATATTTGAATCCATCGATTCTCATCTTAGACTTTACTAAGGTGACTATATCTTATCTTATTCATACACTTCCAGTATGAGTAATCAATATTGCATACTTAGTGGCAATATGATTCAGTCTCATCCTCCGAGCTACTCAAGCGTAAGGGAAATTGCCTATGTGACAAGGCTAATCAGAAGCATGTGACATTTCAATATGCCCAATGTGCAACACTAAATCATGAACATTTTTCTCATTACAAAAGGACCTTGTCCATCGCATGACAAGATATATCCGAAAACTGAACCTTGTGATGTCCTAGAGTCAATATATGAGTTTTGAAGGTATCACGAGGAACAGGTTTAGTCAAAAGGACCTAATCACCTTCTTGGCGTACATATACTTTACGGCAACAGCTTCTATCTCTATGGTAACAAGCAACACTATATGCCTCCACAGTTGACTGCATCGTAGAGTTTTGCTTCCTATTGCACCTTGACATGTGGATGCCCTACACAAGGTAAAGCATATCCTAAGGTTAACCTGGATTCATCTGGGTCACCACCCCAATCGGTATCTGAGTATCCTCCGAACTTGAGGTCCTCACCTTGATAGCACGAGACTAAGTTAGCTATACCATGAAGGCAGCGCATGATTCTCTTGACGGCTTGCCAATGAGCAAGTTCTGAGTTGCTCTGATAACGACTTATCAAACTAACCGCGAAGTAAATGGCAGGCTGTGTACATAACATGACATACATTTAAACTTCCTACGATACTATCGTAAGGGACATTGTTCATTGTATCCTTTTCATTATCTATTTTTAGGAATTGGTCGAGGCTCAAGGTTAAACCCTTCTCAACTGGAGTGTCTACGGGTTTGGAAAAAATGCTTTCAAAATTATTCTGAGACTTTCTTGGTATGTGCTACCTAGTTCACACCTAAGCGTTTCTTAGGACAATTTCTGATTATTTCCACGTATAGGATGTAACCAGCTTCGCCCATATCCTTCATCTCAAAGATGAAGGATAGCTACTTCTTAGTGGCTTCGATGATCTCCAAGTTGTTCCTAGCCAATAGCATGTCATCGACGTACAGGGTAAGAAACATAATCCCCCCAATTGATCTTTTGACATACACACAGTGGTCTTCTGAAACTATAGACAAGCCAAACGGGGTTATGGCTTCATGGAATCTTAGGTACCAAGATCTAGAAGATTGCTTAAGACCATATATGGGCCATTTAAGACGACATACCTTGTCCTCTTGTCCCTTTGATACAAAACCCAATAGGTTGATCCATATAGATCTCTTCCTCAAGGCTACCATTAAGGAAAGTAGTCTTTACGTCTATTTGAAATAACGGAGTAGGCGAATTGAGGCAAATCTCACCACATGAGAGAATGTCTCTTCATAGTCTATACCTTCAATTTGGGTAAAGCCTTTCGCCGCTAGACGGGTCTTGAACTTATCAATCAAACCATCTGCCTGACGTTTTATCTTGAAAAACTATTTGTTTTATATAGACTTACATTGGGGTTGAAGATCAACAAGTTCCCTAACCTTGTTTCTCGCTGATGAGTCCATCTCATCCCTCATGGCGTCCATCCACTCTTTGTGGTTTGGTGAATCAATCACCTCTTGATAAGAGGTGGGCTCCTCAAATTCCAAGGGAGTGCATAGGAATATTTCCTCTTCGATTTGGAAATATCGTCGAGGAATTCTTCCACGCTCACTCATTTGGATCCTGGGGCCTTCATTATTCGTCTGCCTGAGTGAGGCATCCCTAACCCTTTCTCTAAGAGGTGTGGGACCCTAAGCATAAGGAGAATCACTTCTACTATCCTTGGCATCCCTCCCCCTCTCTATAAGAGGTGTAGGACCCTGAGTACATGAAGAATCACTACCACTCTCCCTTTGGGGCGTGGGATCCCGAACATGTAGACTAACTGCATGTTCGGCAACAGGAGATTGAGGGTGGATCTCATTCACAGGTTGATTCTCCTCATGTATTAGGGGTTGAGGACGAATCTCTTTCTCCTAAGCAGACAAGTGTGCCCTGTTCCTTTCAAGTAGGGGAGACATACCATCTTCATTGACTTGGTTAGAGTTCAAATTCTCCCCTCATCGAAAGATGGTTGAATGTCATGCTGTAACTCAAATAGTTCGACATCCTTCTTGATTTCACGACTAGTTGGGAACTCATCCTCAAGAAAGTCAATATTACGTGAATCTATTTCTATCATGTCGCCATTAGAGTGTTCCCCGTACATCAAATATCCTTTGGATTGTGCGGGATATCTAATGAACACCATTTCTTGGCTCTCGGACCAAGTTTTTCATGTTTGTGAGTTGGGTTATGCACATAGCCAGCCGAACCCTATGGACGTAAATGGTTCGAGGATGGCTTATTACCAAACCGTAACTCATATGGTACGACTGGTATAATCTTGCTTGGCACAAGGTTAAGGATATAGGTTGCCGTAAGCAATGCATCCCCCCAAAAACTAATTATGGGGTTTGCAAGTGCCACCATTGACTTGACCATATCAAGCAATGTACGATTGGTACGTTCCATAACACCGTGTTGTTGTGGGGTGTATGGAATCGTTAAATGTCTTTGTATACCTTTTTCCTCACAAAAAACCTTTGAACATATCAGAGAGGTCTTCACAACCTTGATCAGTCCAAAGATTTTTAACTCTTTGTTCCAATTGAGTCTTTAATTTTGCTACGAAGTGTTCGAACACATCATGTGCCTCGCAGTGATGAGATAGTAGGTACACATGAATAACCATCTAGAAGGGTGATGGAATAGATAGCCCCATGACAAGCCTTAAGGTTCATGGGTTCGTAAATGCCTGAGTGGACTAATTATAAGGGACTAGATGCTCTCGAAGAATTACCAAAAGGCTTTGCTTTGCTAGCTAGACATTACTCACCTAGGTAACTTAACTATAGTGAGTTGATATAAAAGACCATCTCTACTTAGGTTGTTCACACTATCTTGACCCTCATGGTCAAGTCAAGTATGCCTAAAAACAGAGTAAAAAAATGTTAAAGATGGAAGATGTCGAGATAGACGAAAATCAAAAAAGAAAACTAATATCCGAACTAAAAGACACAAAGGTACACTGCACCCTAAGTGTGCAGAGAGCATCATGGAGAAACAACTTATTTCCTTCATGGAGTTTGAGCTGATATGTTGTTATGCCAAGGACATGTTCCTCACTGTCGTTCCTTATGCCAACAGTCTGTGAACCCAACGGGTAGCGATAAAGGTTCACAAAATCAGCTCAGCCTTGAATTATGTGTTTGATTGCTCCCATGTCTACAGTCCACTGAGGAAGAGAGTTGGTAACTACTGCTTCGGAGCTTACATGTTTCAGGTGTAACTATGAAAGAAGGTACCTTAGTAAGCTCGAGACGATCCCAAGCTGAGGGTTTCCCCTTTTTACAGTTATAGCACTTCACATGTGCTTTATTCTACTCTCTATTAGCCTTGACCTTTTGCCCTTTTGGTAATACCACCCTTAGGTTCGGAGCTTAAGAGGGGAATGAATCTGGTCAAACTGGATGCTAAGCTGATCCCACATGTCCTCAACAGTGGGATAGCCTTGAAATCCCCTTACCAGATCATCATGCATGCAATACCATATAGTCAGCATGCTAATCGATCCATTCTCGAACCATTCATGGTATGTCATTAGCCTCTCTCTTGATATTGCTCACAAGCAGTTACATCTATGTTATTTATGTCTTTGCCTGTCCTACGAGACTTTAGAAGCCCTCAAGTGTTCTAACACTTCACGTTTGTTTAGAAGAAGCTAAATCTTCTAACACTATGTATCATAGTTAATGCTATCTTCCTTTCCATTGGTAAACTAATCACCAATCATATTTTAACTGCTATATTTGAAAGTATATATTCAAAGGATGGACATTAGGCATATTTTTAGATAACTAAATTATCAAAAACTCTATCACTTATTGAAAATTTCGCTAACCTCATTATCATCAAATGCAAGTATGAATTAGAACTTTCAATAATTTAATTACTACCTTTTTCCATAAAATAAAACTTATCGAGTACACAATTTGTTAAACTAATTAACACATCTAGAAATATCACGAAGATATTCAGTTTTAATCATGTAAAAGAAATTTACATGAAGGTATATAAAACGAATTTATATAGTTACTAATATGTCATTTAAAATTCTATTTAATGACATATCAACTAAAAAGGAATTACAAGTAATTATGTCGGACACATCCATATAATGTTACAAACTTTAAACAATATGAAACAAATTCATATAATATGTCTATTTAGTGATATAATACATTATTATAGATCAAGCCAAAAATTCACATTTATCCATGTAAAACATATTTACACAAGGTTTATTTTATATGAAACTAATTCATATATTCTATTAGTAAAACAATTTGTTTATATTCTTGATGTATAACATGTAGTTATACATCATGCCTTTAAGATTCATATCATCATTACATATGGATGTCAATTAGGAGTTTCTTTAATTTAATGACCATATAATTCGTAAAGTTTTGTTAAACAAATTAACATGTTGATTTTGATGACTATCATAAAGATATCCACTGTTAGCCATGCAAACATATTTACATAAGCTTTATGAAAATAATTCATAAAAATAAAAAAAGCTTTTATTTTGTTTAGTATATAACACAAAGTTATATATTCAACTTCAAAGGTTTCACATAACTTACAAAACTTACTTGTGCAATAGCATGAAACTTTAAAAACAATTTATAAAACGAACTAAAGTATAATTGCCATCATATTCATGCCAACATCAATTATATAATTTATATATATTGAGCCAAAATGTGAGCAATTAACATAACCAATGCATTTTGGCCCTAAACCACAGCCCGCCCAAAGCAAAACCAGAAACTGTCCAAAAAACAAATTATAGGTCTGAGAATAGCTTAGACCGACCTCCCTGGTATAAGTGAGTGGTTTCACACATTTCTAATCTAACCCTAAATCTCACTCCATTCAACCCCAACACTCTGCCTCTGCTCCTCGACACCATGGCCAGAGGTGTGGAGCACCGAGCTCCACTAACACTCGACCTTCTCTGTCCTTTTTACCTAGAACTACCAGAAAGGAGTTGTGCTTTATTGTCCAACCCAATGGACACCCCTCTGAGTTCTTTTCCTCGACCTCCTTCCAACGGTGGTTTTCGGTAATCACCGTGCCTTTGCCACCAAGGTGATGCAAGATAGACCACTCCCACTTCAATATGAGACCAATAACTCATTGATTGCTTCTCCCTGATTGAGAACGAGCACCACCATCATGTAGATCAACCAGAACCAAGTTCGACGGTCTGCCCCACACTGCACACGTGCCACAGAGGCAGTGGCGCGTTGGGATCACGCACCCTTACCATGATGGCTTTTAACTCATTGTCACTGGGAATGCGTAGTTTAGGGGTCACGGTGTTGAAAGAAGGAAAGACGACGCCAGAACAGCCTTTGTCAGCGGTACGTGACACCCAACACGCCGCCCTTTCGAGTGGTTTTCTTATGGGTAAGGCTTGGATATGAGTTTCTTCCGGTTTCCTACCCTTTCTTCCACCTCCTTTTTTTTAATTAATGAGGTTTTTGGGTCCACCAAGGCCTTCTCACCGCCTACGGCAGTTTTGGCCCATGACGTTGATGACAGTGGTTGGGGTGGAACTAGAGCCATACGTCAAAATTTTGGTTTTATCGGCCACTAAGGTCGCGGGTCAGAGTCTGGGTCTTAGAGGACTTAGATTAAGAGTTAGGTTTTAGGGAGAAATTATGCTTTTAGGATAAACTAAGCGCACACCAAGACATGCTTTTAACAATTAAATAGCATAATTGCAAATATTAAAATGAACTAATAAAGAAAGTTCAATCTTCAGCCAAATTTAATCATGGAGTCATGCTTGGCAGAATGGAAATCATCTATTAGTTTAACTAAAAAATGCAATCTTTTAGTTGGTTTTGGGCATAACAATAACAAAAGCATGCTATTAACATAGTATGGTTGCATTATTAGGAAAATTAAGCAATTGAATCGTATAGGCAAGCATTCTTATAATAAGTCAGATTTATTGGGGTTGATCCGATCAGTTTAGGTTCTGATACCACTGTAGGACTAATTAGGACTAACCTGATTGTGGAATTCTCTATCGGGAATAACCAATGTCAGTACGGATGCTTGACAGCTACTCGACTTGCCTTAGAGTTTCATGCCCTAAACCTAAAAACCCACTGGATGGCTGGGTAGCCGTGACAGCTGAAGGGAGAGTGTGAGAGATCTGATTGTCCATTACCCTAGGCTAATCCTCCTAGGCCTCCTCATATAGCTCAAGGGGAAAACAGGGTTGTCGCCTTAGGTGGCACTAGTAGCCATCGAGCCTGACTCTATTAGGCCCGGCCAACAATCTCCATCACTTCTTTTCGCTCCTACCCTCCCGCACCCCATCCTCCAACCATTTCTATTAGGCTATCATCAAACAAAATTAGGAGTCACCAATTGTACAACCTCAAAGCTAGACCCTTGGATGGCTTAAATCCACCTATCCATGTTGTAATTCCCGATGCTAGGTATGGTTAAGGAAAGTTCTAAAGGATTTGGAAAACTACTTATATTAGCAAACGTATCCATTTTGGGAAGTCCACTCGTAAGAACCCATGTTTCAAGATGGTCCTACATCATGTATTAGTGACGACAAAGCACCAAGAAATATTTATAGTGATTTGTGGAGCTAGTTGTCGATCTTTGAAGCCATTTTGAGCAGCTTTTCGCAGTCGGGTAAAAGGTTTGGCTGTTATGCATACAACATCCTATTTGTTACTCTACCTCCCTCACTGGTGATAGCCACACTCAATTGTAATGTATGAAGATAAGAGCTTACCAGTAAGGGCGTCACTGGAAGTGGAGGCACAATATACAATTAGTTAGGACAAACACGAAAGTTATAATGACAATACTATAAAGTAGATTTAGATCATCTTGATGTCCTTCACCTTAAATATGATGGGGTTTGTTGTGAAAGGATAGGATTAGGGTTCTATAAAAAAAATGGTATAGAAGTTACCTAGGTTGAGGAACCAAGAAAAGGGAAATGAGGTTGCGATGCAACAAAGAGCGGACTATGAGAAGTGGCAAAAGAGGTTGAAGACGGAGGACGTGCTAGTAGCTATTAAGTTAAAACCGCAAGTGCATAGTATAACTGTAGCTAGTAACCGACAAATACAGGTCGTATCCTAAAGAGTTTCCATAATTTGAAGAGACCCGTACTTTAGGTTTTAATGTATGTTTTGATTCGAGGCATATTTGTTATAGTCAAGGATCACTAAATTGTGCACCTTAGTTGTTAAAACTTCATCCATGGTCCTAAACTCATATAGCAACTAGCATAACAAATACCTTAAGACATTGCTAGCATGAAAACTTCAATGTCAAACTTTAGCCTCCTTGAGCTCTTCTAGTCAAGGTCCTTGATAGGCTTGCAAAAAGATCACCCTTGTCATAATTATGAAAGTTGAATTTTCATAAAGGGTTAGCACAACACAAATTATGCTCTAAAATTGTCTATACAGTTCAGTATTAGTCAATTACCCAAACCCCTAAATGTAGGCCCTTTCAAGCATTTCATCAAACACACAGTTAAGTATGAGAGAAGACTATAAATTCAAGCACAAGCTAGGTTGGATGAGGCCTAAACTAAGACCAATTAGCCATCAAAGAAGCTAATAACAATCAAAGCGAGATAACTTAATTACTCCTTAACATAAAAGGAAAGCAAACTAGTCTAGCTCGCAAACAAATAAAAATAAGTTAAAAGAGCAAGAGAAGAGAAAACTCATTCATAGAAACTTAAAATCTTCAATTTTGTACATGAATTAATCTAAACCAATATTAATGTAACCTAATTTATTCCCCGCCACCCAACTGGGCTTTGAGAGGCTACCCTAAAACCTAGAAATTAAGGAACCAAGAGAAGGAATAATTACCAGTAAAAGGGATATATTATTCTCTTCATCTATGATTGTGGGTAAGATCTTACCAGAGCTTAATTAGTGGATGTGTAATAGCTCAACCCTAAATTATTTAATTATGTTTATTTATTTAATTACCTCATGTTCATGATTTTTTTCTCATATTCATTTCTTGCATTTAGTCACCCCGATGGGAAAAAATTTATTTGAGCCCTCACTTGGCAATTCAGATTTTATTTGTTTATTTAATTTATTAATGTAAAACTTTGGAAGAATTGGTTAGTAGGCCCTAAAAATTTTAATCTAAGTAATTTATTTTGTTTTCCGTAACATTATAAAACTTAATTTTTAAGTTACGCAAAAATGTTATCGTTAAGAAGCATTTTATTCCCGAATCCAACTTTTTTCAGCCCAATTTAAAGCCCAACATGTTTGCTTCTTAACCTAACTAATTACCATGATTAAGCTTAACCATGGTTAGCCAGAAAGTCATTTTCTAGTTAAAAACTCAGCCAAGATGAGTTGGTTAGTCAAAAAACACGACTCAATCCAAAACATACTTTCTCTCTCTCTTCTTTCTCTCTCCACATGGCCAGCAAGGCCCCAACAGCTATTTGGGTTTTTCCAACCAGTTTTTCGGCCATCCCTGGTTGTCTCCGACCCCCCGACATCCTAGTACCACTAGCCACCATCCTCCATCATCAAAACTACTAAATTTCACCTCCATCTCTACTGATCTTCAAGCAAAGTGAGTAATCTTAAACTTGATCTTGTTAGTTTTGCTTTTTTACTTTAGTTTTGATTCTTATTTTAATGTTTGTGATCTTTGATCATGATGTTTTGATAATAAATAAGATTTATTTTAGTGTTGGTCATGGTGGAGTTGAGGTTGGATCATGCTAGGGTTAGGATTAATCCTTAATCATGCAAGCTTGATGTTAAAGTGTTTGATTTTGAATGTTTTATCTTTGATTTGGTCATCTTCTAACCTATTGGTGTTTATGATAATATTTTTGGTGATTTTAAATGAGTTGGCGTGAGTCCAAGTTGGCCATAAACTAGGGCTTTGGCAAGTAATATATGGTTTGGATTAAACTAGCATTAAGCTTGGTTTATGTGTGTATTTGATTGAAAAACGATCTTTATCGGATATGATTATGAAGTGAAATTGAGTGTGGTGATTTTGTATGATGTTGAGACAGACCATATCTGGTTTACATGCTTTTAAGGAATGGTTTAAGTTGGGGATTTGTGTGAAAAGAAAGGGAAAGGCTAAAACAGTGAGGCTGTAAATTTTAGGAAAACAGGACAGATTTCACGATTAAACTGGTAATGATCGGCCTATTGGAAAATTATCCATTTTTGTTGGTAGATATTTCAGTGTGTTATCTTTCAAATTCTTTTTGAATTGCCTCAATCTGAGGTCTGTGGAAAAAGTTATAGATGTTTTACCAAAATTGTGCAGAATACACCAAAACTGACATGCTTGTATTCTAGCCACATTTTAGGAATTCTATTGTGGGAATCAAGCTTGGTGTTCAAAATGAAAGATTTTTGGGACGCCCTAAGCTATCTATATTGGGGTTTTGAGTCTCAATCAGAGGTCATATGTCCAAGTTACGAATCATTCTTTCTAAGCCTCTGTTATGCTTTTACTTTTCTTTTACTAAATTATTTGCTATGAAATAAATATTTTTGCTAATCGTATGTTCTTATAATGATAATTTTGTACATAATCAGGGCCTAATATATCATTCATTCCACTTTTGTGCATAATATTATTCAGTGAGCTTACATTTAAAAATTTCAAGTACGTTCATTATCTGTATCTTTATAAATCCGCACATATTTATCAAAATTATAATGTTTTGGTAAATACATCAATGAATCAAATTAATCAGTGATTTATCATATAAGTAGTAACCCCATCAGTTATCAGTTACAGGGCATAGCTCTTCAGTTACCTACGCAGCTTCTGGCCAGGTCCCAATCGGCTTGGTAGGTGTACACCTATCTTCATTTCGTAACAATTACTAGGGGTTCACTATCAGATAATAATTGACAATGCAATTTCATATTTATCTCATTCCCTATTTTCAATTAAAAATGAATTGCAATACAAGCCCAACCAGTTTTTCCATGAACGTTTAACAATACAGGAATGCATGTATTGAGCTTCGGCTAATATTTTTAAATGTTTTCATGTTTTGTTTTAGGAAAGTGTTCAGTGAATCGCCCTCAGAGGAGCAGGACAGCTGAAGATGATAAGTGAGCCAGGAAGTCTATATGGAATGGTGGTGTATTATTGTTGAGATGTTTATAACATCGTATTGTGATATATTTTGGTGTTGAAACTGTATATTTTATTAGAATTCTATATTTTGGTGTAATCCTTGAGATGGTTGAATGGTTTTGATGTTAAAACAGTGATTTATGTACATTTGGGGCATTACAAATTTGGTATCAAAACCAGGTTGAGATTTTCTTAGTGGAATGTGGAGTTTAGAAATAAGAGGGTGAGAATGGTTGGTAGTGAGAGCCATTGTATACTGCTAGAGTGATATTAGAAGTGTGGTAACGATATTAGAAATACAGGTTGCTTACATTTGCATGTTCCTTAATTATGGGTATGTATGCCTCTCATATATGTGTTTTCTTTATTAGATGGAGCCTTATGATGCCGAGTGCATCTATGGCTGCTCACATCCCACTGCTGCATGCTAGTATAAAGGCCCATGCACAGGACCCTTTCTCTGAGTTTTATAGTATTACGGCCCGCGCAAATAGACTGCTCTGGTCCTTACCCGCAGTTGATCCATGGCTAGATTTCAGGCTCCGTTATCATCACTTTATGATAACAGGGAACCCAGGTTGGGGCGAGCCGAGGTTTCAGGCCCATGGAGCTTGGACGACTATCGCTATAGAGTTATTATTGAGGGAGGGGTTTGAGCAGAGGGGGATTACCATTGAGACTCTTTAGCATGTCTTTCCGTTACATCAGGCACATCCCCCGCTTGCAGCCCCAACACCAGCGCAGGGACCAGCCCCCCCACCCGCACCAGGTACCCCACTGATGCATGACGGTCCTGGGGAGGCTTCTGTGCTGATAGACTTCCCTGACACACCAGAGATAATGGTGGTTAGTTTTAAGGACGAGGGCCATCCGTAGGAGGAGGAGATCCCGAGGAGGATTAGGACATTGATAAGGCGGTGGTAGAGCAACAGTGGGATTAGGAGATTGATGAGAGACGCTGAGTCAGAGCCATCGACTAGATGCTTCGACTCAGGCGAAGAGCCTGATGATGAATCCGACTCAGATTACGATCCATATAGGGATCTTTAGGTGGTTCTAGGGGTTGGTGTTAGTAGTTTTCTTTTTGAGCCCTATTTGTTTATAGCATGGTCGGTTTGGATGGATATATTTTGTGTAGGATATGACATTGTATATAGTCAGTTGAACCTTCTCCAACCGTGATGACGTGGTCCGTATCTCTTTTTGGTTATGTGACAGACCTAGTGTCTTGGGGCTAGTTAGTGTTTGGGGTTGAGGTAGGAGTCAAAACTGACTTTGCCTAGTCAGTTAGATGTAATATGTTTTGGTGATCGTGTATATAAATAGGCAGCTATGTATGTAAATAAACAGTTAGAAAGTTGTATAATGAAGCTTTGGGCTTGTTTTCAATAATCTTTAAGTTATATTAAATGTATTTGTTGGGCATGCTTATCTTATATGTTTGAGTATTCCAGTGATTGAATTGCCTCGTTTAATGTATGATCAGATTGTCTGAATCAGTGCACAACAATGCAGAGGTTCATATAGAGGAAATCTCGAATCATGGGCAGGGATCAGGTGATCAAGCCTCCCATCATGTGCCACCAAATTTCGGTCAAATGTCACTGATTCCTTCTGAGTTAGTTAACAACATTGGGAACCCCAACTACTGGCACCTTAGTAGCTAAATTGATGAAGCGGATTCCCCCAATTACCTACTGAAACCCCTCATAAAGAGAATAAATTAGAGGATAGAGTAGCATGACCCAACCCTAAAGTTTATGATGGGACTTATGATCCAGTAGTATTGGAGGAAAGGATAAAGGGAATGGAGAAAATCTTTATAATGATAGAAGTGTCAGAAGAACAGAAAGTAAACATTGGGACGTATTATTTGACTGGTGAAGCTGATATTTGATGAAATACTGTTAAGGATAAGCTCGTAGGGCCTGAATTCACCTGGAGTAAATTCCTGAGTGAGTTGAGGGCAAAATTTTACCCAGTTGTGTTACAAAGGCAAAAGGAGAAAGAGTTTATGAAGTTGAAGATGAGTGGCACCATGACTGTGATGCAATACGCTAGTAAGTTCACAGGATTATCCAAGTTTGTTCCTGAGTTTGTATCATCTGAAAGGTTGAAGATGAGAAGGTTTGAAGAGGGTTTGGCCTTCTATATTCGAAATCAATTAATTAGGCAACCAATTTTGACTTACCCAAAACTATATGAGCGAGCAGCTGAAGTGGAGCGAGTAACGATAGAGTTGAGAGCACTGAATCCAATCAACCCCAAAAGAAAGAGGTTTGAGCGAGGAACTCCTAGTGAGAGTGTGAACTAGAAGAAACCTTCTCCTACTCCTCCCAAGAGCCGTCCTGCAGGCTCGACAGCACCCTATGCGAAATGCGATAGACCAAATCACACCACCCCTAAATGCCAAGTATGAACTAATAAGTGCATGTGATGTGGAAGCCCTGAACACCTTATTACTACATGCCTCCGAAGGATGAAGGCTGTAGACAAAGTTGCAGGAAAACCCTTGGCCCTACCTCGCCAAAGGGCACCACCACCAAGGCCTGCAGTAGTAGGACGGGCGTATGTAATGACCAAGAAGGAAATTGCCACCTTTGGTACGGTGGTCACTGGAACTCTCCTTTTAAATTCAAAGCCATTTTGTGTATTATTTGATTCGGGTGCTACTCATTCATTTATATCCACCCGATCTGCCATGCAATTGAACCTGGAGGATAGGAGGACAGGAACCAATTATAAGATCAAGCTACCCAATGATTTTGTGATTGAATGCCTCATCTCCTATAAACTTGTTCCTATTACCATTGGTGGAACCACCTTCCCTGTGGATTTGATTCAATTTGATTTGTCTGATTTTGACATCATTCTGGGAATGAATTGGTTGCACACCTATGGAGCTAAGATTGACAGTGAGGATCTTAAGGTTATTTTGAAGGATGAAAAAGGGAGAGAAGTACTGTTCTATGGGCAGATAGAAGAAGAATCTTGTTCCTTGACTTCTGCTATGAAAGCAAGTAAGCTATTATGTTGAGGGCGTATTGGATATTGGTGTTATGCTATTAACACCCAATTAAAGGAAGAGAAAGCTGAAAATATTCCTGTAGTCTGTGAATTTGAGGATGTTTTCCCTGAAGAGTTATCAGGATTACCCCCATAGAGGGAAATTGATTTTGGAATTTAATTAATCACTAATGCCCAACCTATTTCCAAAGCCCTATATTGTATGGCCCTAATGGAGCTTAAGGAACCAAAGTTTCAATTAAATGAACTGTTGTAGAAGGGATTTATTAGGCCAGGCTTGTCACCATGGGGTGCCCCATTGTTGTTCATAAAGAAAAAGGATAAAACCTTAAGGCTATGTATTGACTATAGGGAGTTGAACAAGATCACCATCAGAAACAAGTACCCTTTGCCATAAATAGATGACTTGTTTGATCAATTGCAAGGAGCAGGAGTATTCTCTAAGATTAATTTGAAGTTAGGATACTATCAACTTAGGATTAAATCTGACGACATTCCTAAGACTGTGTTTAGGACTAGTTGTGGTCACTATGAGTTTACAGTGATGCCATTTGGCCTCACCGATGCTCTCGCAGCCTTCATGGATCTTGAGTCTTCAGACCCTACCTGGACAAATTTGTGGTGGTGTTCATAGATGACATTCTTATCTATTCTAAGGACAGAGATGAACACACTGATCATTTGAGGATGGTGTTACAAGTCCTGGGAGAGCATCAACTTTATGGCGAATTAAAGAAGTATGAATTTTAGTTGGAAGAAGTGATGTTTTTGGGTCATGTGGTTACAAAAGAAGGAATCAATGTTGACCCCCAGAACGTGAAGGCAATCACGGAATGGTTAAGGCCCACTAACATCACTGAGATTAGAAGCTTTTCAGGGTTTAGCAGGTTATTATCGAAGGTGCATCATGGACTTTTCAAAAATAGGTTCACCCCTAGCCAATATGTTGAAGAAAGCGAACAAGTTTGATTGGACTGAAAAATGATAGAAAGCTTTTCAAGAGCTAAGGCAGTGACTAACTATCGCCCCAATCCTAACACTACCAATGGAAGGTCAGGAGTATACCATTTATAGTAAGCTTAAAAGAATAGATTCGAGTGTGTTCTGATGCAGGAAGATAAGGTAATAACTTATGCCTCTCGATAGCTCAAGCCCTATGAGAAAAACTATCCTACCCATGACTTGGAGTTAGCCGCCATGGTCTTTGCGCTGAAAATTTAGAGGCATTACTTATATGGAGTACCATGTAAGATTTATACTGACCATCAAAGTTTGAAGTATATCTTCACCCAGAAGAAGCTCAACTTGAGGCAACGACGTTGGCTTGAGCTACTTAAGGATTATGATTTGCAAATTCAATATCATCCAGGAAAAGCAAATGTTGTAGCAGATGCCCTCAGGAGGAAAGTGCAACATAGCTCAAATACTATGGTGATTACTCAGTTGAGTCTTTTGAAAGAACTTGAGGACTTGGGAATTCAACTAGTGTCCCATGGGCAAGCACATGATGAATTATCATTCGTTGCCTTACAGCCTTCCATAGTGGAGGAAATTCGAGTGAACGAAGAAAGTGATCCTAGACTCCAAAGAATAAAGCAAAATTTAGAGAAAGGAAAGTCTCCCGGGTTTGTAGTACATGAGGATGGGACCCTGCCATTCCAGAATCGCCTATGTGTGCCGCGAAATGAGGAATTAAGGAAACAGATCCTAGATGAGGCTCATTATACTCGCTACTCGGTGCATCCAGGAGGCACCAAGAATTACAAAGATTTAAGGCAATACTTCTGGTGGAATAATATGAAAAATGAGGTTGCAGAATATGTAGACAAGTGTCTGACCTGCCAAAAACTTAAAGTAGAGCATCAGTGACCCATGGGTGAATTGCAACCCCTAGAAATTCCCACTTAGAAGTGGGTTTCGATCTCAATGGACTTTGTTATGGGTTTACCTCTTTCTGCCTCGAAGAAGAATGTTGTCTAGGTTATAGTCGATCGGCTTACCAAGTCGGCCCATATTTTGCCAATCAAAGATACCTGGGGAGTTGAAAAACTAGCCTAGTTGTATGTTAAAGAGATAGTCCGACTACACAGAATCCCCTTAGATATAGTATCAGATAGGGATCAAAGATTCCAAGCCCGTTTTTGGCAAGCACTTCAAAAGGCCTTTGGGACCAAATTGAACTTTAGCAGCTCTTATCACCCTAAGACAAATGGCCAAACTGAAAGAGTGAATAAAATTCTAGAGGACATGTTAAGAGCTTATGTATTGGAATTCCAAGGGAAATGGAAAGACGATTTACCTTTGGTGGAGTTTTCTTATAACAATAGCTACCAGTCTACCATCAGAATGGGCCCGTTTGAGGCTCTATATGGGAGAAAGTGTAGAACCCCATTGTGTTGGAGTGATTTGGATGAGGCATTGATTATAGGCCCTGAAATGATCCAGGAAACCATGGAAACAATAATAAGGATTTGGGAGCACATTAGGGTTGCCCAGAGTCAGCGAAAGAGTTATGCGAACAAGAGAAGGAAGCCTTTGGAGTTTCAAGTAGGTGATAGAGTTTTTTCTGAAAGTATCGCCAACTAAGGGTATCAAGAGGTTCGGGGTATGAGGCGAATTGAGTTCAAGATATACTGGACCTTATGAAATCATTGAAAAGTTAAATCCCATAGCATATCGACTGGATCTGCCAGTAGAGTTAGAACACGTGCATAACGTGTTTCATATCTCTTAGCTTAGAAAGTATACCCCAGATCCAAATCACACCACTGTATCGGATCCTATTGAAATCAATACGGATTTAGTATATGAAGAGCAACCAATCGAAATACTAGATCGCAGGATTAAGCAATTGCGCTACAAGCAGATACCTCTAGTCAAAGTGCTATGGCCAAATCATACCTCCCAAGAAGCTACTTGGGGGACTGAAGAGGAAATGAAAGCCAAGTACCCACAATTATTTGAGGTAATCTTCCATTACATGGTAAAGTCATAAGTTTCAAGGGCAAAACTCTTTAAAGGCAGGAGACTGTAATAGCCCAACCCTAAATTATTTAATTATGTTTATTTAGTTAATTACCTCATGTTCATATTTTTTTTCTCATATTTATTTATCGCATTTATTCACCCCAGTGCTGAAAAATTTATTTGGGCTCTCACTTGGCAATTCAGATTTTATTTGTTTATTTAATGTATTAACGTAAAACATTGGATGAATTGATTAGTAGGCCATAACAAGTTTAATCTAAGTAATTTATTTTGTTTTTCGTAACTTTACAAAAACTTAATTTTTAAGTTATGCAAAAACGTTATCGTTACGAAGTGTTTTATTCCCAAATCCAACATTTTTCGACCCAATTTAAAGCCCAACATGTTTGCTTCTTAACCTCACTAATTACCATGATTAGGCTTAACCATGGTTAGCTAAAATGTCATTTTCTAGTTAAAAACTCAGCGAAGATGAGTTGATTAGTCAAAAAACATAACTCAATCCGAAACACACTTTCTCTCTCTCGTTTCTCTCTCCACATGGCCGGCCAGCCCCCATCAGCTATTTGCGTTTTTCCAACCAAGCCTGGTGATCTCTGACCCTCCCTGACATCGTAGTACCACTAGCCACCATCCTCCATCATCAAAACCATTAAACTTCACCTCCATCTCTACTTATCTTCAAGCAAAATGAGTAATCTTGAACTTGATCTTGTTGGTTTTGCTTTTTACTTTAGTTTTGATTCTTGTTTTGATGTTTGTGATCATGGTGGAGTTGAGGTTGGATCATGCTAAGGTTAGGGTTAATCCTTAATCATGCAAACTTGATGTTAAAGTGTTGGATTTTGATTGTTTTATCTTTGATTTGGTCATCTTCTAACCTATTGGTGTTAATGATGATGTTTTTGGTGATTTGAAATGACTTGGAGTGAGTCCAAGTTGGCCATAAACTAGGATTTTGGCAAGTAATGTATGGTTTGGATTAAACTAGCATTAAGCTTGGTTTATGTGTGTATTTGATTGAAAAATTATCTTTATTGGATATGATTATGAAGTCAAATTGAGTGTGGTGATTTTGTAGGACATTGGGATGGACCAAAGCTTGTTTACATGCTTTTAAGGAATAGTTTAAGTTAAGGATTTGTGTAAAAAAACAGGGAAAAGCTAAAATAGTGAGGGCTGGAATTTCAGGAAAACAGGAGAGGTTTCACGATTAAAGTAGTAATGATCAGCCCATCGGAAAATTATGATTTATGGTGGGTAGATAGCTCAGTGTGTTAGATTTCAAATGCCTTTTGAATTGCCTTAATATGAGATCTGTGGAAAAAGTTATAGTCGTTTTACCAAAACTGTGTAGAATGGACCAAAACTGATATGCTTGTGTTCTAGCCTGATTTTGGGAATTCTATTATGGGAATCAAGCTTGGTTTTCAAAATGAAAGATTTTTAGGACTTCCTAAGCTTTCTGTATTGGGGTTAGAAGTCTCAATCAGAGGTCAGATGACTATGTTATGAATCATTCTTTCTAAGCCCCTGTTATGCTTTGACTCTTCTTTTACTAAATTATTAGCTATGAAATAAATATTTTTGCTAACCGTATGTTCCTACAATGATAATTTTGTACAAAATCAGGGCCTAATCAATCATTCCTTCCACTTTTGTGCATAATATTATTCAGTGAGCTTACATTTAAAAATTCCAGGTACGTTCGTTATCTGTATATTTAGAAATCAGCACATATTTATCAAAATTATAATGTTTTGGTAAATACATCAATGAATCGCTTTAATCAGTGATTTACCACATAGTTAGTGACCTCATCAGTTATTAGTTACAGAGTATAGCCCTTCAGTTACCCGCGCGGCTTCTGCCCAGGTCCCGATTAGCTTGGTAGGTGTACACTTACCTTCAGATCGTAACAGTTACTAAGGGTTCACTATTAGATAATAATTGGCAATGAGGTTTCATATTTATCTCATTCTGTGTTTTTAATTAAAAATGAATTGCTATACGGGCCCAACTAGTTTTTTCATGAACGTTTATCAATACAGGAATGCATGTACTGAGCTTTGGCTCATAATTCAAAATGTTTTCATGTTTTGTTTCAGGAAAGTGTTCAGTGAATCGCTCTCATGCGGGTAGGACGGGTGAAGATGATAAGTGTGCCAGGAAGTCTATATGGAATGGTGGTGTATTATTGTTGAGATGTTTATAACACCGTATTGTGATATATTTTGGTGTTGAAACTGTATATTTTATCATACTTCTATATTTTGGTGTAATCCTTGAGATGATTGAATGGTTTTGATGTTAGAACAGTTTCTATATTTATCTAAATGGTCTGATTGGTTGTGATGGTGTGAATGCCCTTTGATGGTAAACATTGATTATTATGGCTAAGTTTATCATGATATAAGCAAAGCCTTGTCCTTGTTAGGCGGCGGTAACGCCTGATCATTTGGGTTATTATTTCTAATTGGAAAAACTAATGAACATAACGCAAATAGTGATTTATGTACATTTGGGGGGCTACAGGATGAATGAGAGATAAAAGGAGAAATGGCCAAATGAGGGTAGGAGCCATCCAAAGAGGGATGAAAGCATTAGGGTTTAGTTGAATTTAAGCATACGAAGTTTTTGAAATTTAAAATACCGAAAATACCCCCACTACAATTGCATATTAACACTACAGCTACAAATAAAATTAATTTTTATTGAAAAAAATGAATAACGAGGAACCTTCACCCCACTCAATCCCCATTAGGGTTGTTACTTTTTTCCCTATGCCCCCCCTATCCGTTATCCTTTTCCCCTACTTCATGTGATGCATATCAAGCCCCAAGCCAGCTCTTGGCTACAACCTCATCTGCACCAAAGTCCAAGCCTAGTTTCCTTAGACAAGATGGTCGTTGCTTCAACATTTTATTCGGGGTTTGACATGGCTTCTCACTAACCAATCGATGTCCAATTAGGGCGATCTATTCTTTTTTGGGAAGCTTAGAGAGTTATCTTTGAGACTAATTTGGGTCAAGTTTAAATCCTAACTAACAAACCCCAAACAAGGCAAGCCAAAGTTTTTTCGACTCCATCAGATGTCTACTTTAGTCCCATATGTTAAATTTGGCATTGGTTTCAAATATTAGGATAAATGGACCAAATATGTGGAGTGTGCACAAAATTCCAGTTTTGGAGCAATTTGGAATTTGGTCTTAATTAAGGAGGGTGCAACAGTTATCTTTGAGATTAATTAGCATAGGGTGATTTTAAACATACCAAGAAAGATTTTCCAAGTGGCAAGGCCCCATTGGAGGTGTAGAGCCTTTTTGAAGCCTCCTAGAAGGAGGGGCAAGAATTCTGAAAAAATACAACTCACTTTGGTTGTAATTATCTTAGTAATTTGGTTTATTTTCCTAAGATAACTTGTAGTCCCTCTATTGTTACACTTGCCCCGCTATTATAAAAGGTAATCCCCATCATTTTGGGTATTTATAGATCCCATTACCTCTATGTAAACTTACCTTGAGTTGAATTATGAATAGAAAGGCAAATGGCCATTTTCTCTCACTAAAATGACCATTTTCTCTCACTAAAATCTCTACATCTTTATCTCTTTAATCAAGAGTAGTGAGTAGAGTTTTTTCTTTAGAATTCTTCTTTGATGGCTAAGAGAATTTAAGAGAGGAATTTAGTGGAAAGTAATTATCTATCATTAGTATCTTACATTAGGCATAGACCTCACAGTCTATCGATCGATTGAGATTGAATCCAAAATGAGCATCATTGGTTTGATTATTTTCCTTGTTATCTTTGATCTTCGGAGTTTGAGGATCCATCTTCATCAAGTTGGTATAAGCACTAGAGCTTCTTTTGCATGTTTATTTAGTCAAAACCTTCATTAATTCAAACAGCTCACTTCCTTTTCAAAATTTCCTTCATTTGCCTACCTTTATCAACCCTCATGAGTCCACAAAGAATCCTTATAGCCCAAACTTAATTGATAACCTAAACACATTCCTAAAAATCCATGAAAAGCCTTTATTAAAAAACCGCCAAAAAATACCCAGGCAGATATTTAACACCGCCTACCCGTGCTGCTTGGCACGACCGTGTAATCTTTCCTACACTCCCATTCTTGTTCTAGAGATTTGGGACGACTACCCCATGCCATAAAGCACGAATGTGCTCCCTCTTTTTTCACTGTTTTCTTGTCCATGCCACCTCTAGCATGTTCGTGCTTCCCCAGTTTCATCCTTTCCCCCTTTTTTCACCTTGCAAATTACTACCATGGCCAATGAGGGAGATGCTTCTCACTCCAAGAGCATTCCTCCTGAACAAGCCTATAAGATAGGTAGGGCCCTTGTAGAGCTTCAAGAGTAAGTGAGGAAGTTCACTCAAGAGGTTAAACAAGGGGATTCGCACAACAAAACCCTTACTGACAAGGCTATGAAGTTAGCCCCATTGAATTCACATACTCTTCCTCTTATGAAGACTTTGATGATGAGGAAGGAAGAAATAGAAGAAGAAGGAATCCACGACATGACCTTAGAGCTCACAAAGTTGAGGCTCCGGAATTTAATCATAATCTTAACCTGAAAAACTATCTTGTTTGGGTTCAAAACCTTTAGAGGATCTTTGAACTCAAAGATTATAATGATGAAAAGTCCCCATAAAGTTAGCCATTGTTAAATTGAAGGGGTATGTTTCACTATGGTATGAGCGTTTGAAGAATAATAGGGCTAGAGATGCCAAATCCAAAATCAAAACTTGGTCCAAGCTCAAAAAGCATATGGACAAGAGATTCCTAACCCATTCTTACAAACAAGAACTCTACCTCAAAATCACATCTCTCAACCAAGAGAATCTAAAGGTAGAAGAGTAAATGAGGGAGTTCGAACAACTCTAAATTAGGGTTGGCTTAGATGAAGAACCTGAACTCAAGATTGCTAGGTTCATTAAGGGATTATCTCCTACCATGGCTAACAAGGTGGATTTACAACCTTATTCTTTGATAATGTGTGCCACCTAGCTATCAAAGTTGAGAAACAACTTGAGGTTAGGAAGTCCTTTCAAATCTCTCTTACTAGAAGTCCCTCCACTCATATTGAAATTGAAAACCCACCCCTATAAGTCAAGACTCTTGACAAGGGTAAGAGAATTGCTCGTGAGCCATCTACAAGATTGGTAAGAAAGAAATGTTTTAAGTGTCATGGTTTTGGGCATTTTTAAGCCAATAATCCCAATAGAAAGTCCCTTACCATCAACGAGGCAGAAGAGATTCAAGCGATTGAGGAAGAATCAAGTGAAGAAGAGGATAAGAATGATGGTTTTGCCTTGGTGACCCCTAATGTTGGAGAATTGTTGTTGATCAAAAGGTCACTCAATGTCATAAGGGTTCCTTATGACAATAGCCAAAGGGAACAAATCTGTAACTCAAAGTGCACTATCGAAGGCAAGATTTGTGGCGTAATCATAGATGGTGGAAGTTGCACCAATGTGACCTCTAAAACTGTAAGACCCGCCTTCGTTATTTTTATGTTAAGTTGCCTGTATTATCTTTTTATGTTATAAAATCTTATTTTTAGTAACTATATGAGTTAAATGATTATCGATGTATTTTTGGGAGCTATAATTTTATTAAAAAAAAAAGATTATTATTGCTATTATTGATTTTAAAGTTAATTCGTGCTTTTTACGCCTTCAAATTTTATCGATAGTTTAATTTAGTCGTTATTCGATTTATTTAGTCGTTTCTCGAGTGCGATTAGGTTTTCAACCTTAGAATTAGTTTAGGGTTTATTAAATTGAACCAAGACATATTTGGGATCGAATGTTTGCTCAAGGATTACATTATCGATTTGGGCTTAGAGT
The DNA here is from genome assembly GCA_017589665.1 of Selenicereus undatus. Taxonomy (NCBI): domain Eukaryota; kingdom Viridiplantae; phylum Streptophyta; class Magnoliopsida; order Caryophyllales; family Cactaceae; genus Selenicereus; species Selenicereus undatus. The sequence goes on along the minus strand of JACYFF010002017.1, from coordinate 7,975,816 downwards.
TCGGGTTACGAACTAAATTAGCGGTGCTATTTATTGAAGAGCTTAGAACAAAATAAAAAGGGGAGGGCATCTTTGTAAAAGGGACGCCTGGCCCCTTTCCTTCTTCACTCTTCCCAGGCGCGACCCCGACCTCGGCCGTCCCTCTCTCTCGCTGCTCTTCCTCTCTTTCCTCCACCATACGCGCATCCATGGGAGCCCGAAAACCGCCCAATTCTCCTCAACCCAGGTCGAATCTTTCCCCCCAATCAAATTCCCCAGAACCTACCAATCCTCTGGTGCGAATCTAGGCGAAAATCCGAAGCCTGTGCCACGTTTTGGGTTGAATTGGTAGCGACTCGAAGCCCCAAATGCATGATGAAGCTCGGCCACAAAACCCAATCTCTAGCCACTCTAATTCCTCCTCAAATTAGGGTTGAATTCGTAGCAGAAGCATCTCCCGCAATTTCAAGTCGGTAGGTGAGCGTTTGGGCCAAATTTAGGGTTTGGTTGGCACGAATTGGGCACGATTTGGTTCTGGTTCGAGCGTGGTTGGGCAAGAGTCGAAGGTTTAGCGTCGTTCGAACCCCGAAAGTCGACTCAGCAGCCTTAGATTCGACTCCCTAGCATGGAATCGAGGTGGGTGTTCCTTGCCTCCTAAATTAGTATTAATTTCGAAAATGTTTTCAGCAGATTGATGTTCCATGTCAAGTTAGGGTTTGTTAGATTCGTTAGAAATGTCAAGAAATGGGCTGTGCATGATTAGATTCGAACTATTCGGTTAATTTATGCCTGAGTTTGTAAATCGATGCAAGTTATGTGCGTATAAAGGGAACCATGCATGAAAAGAGATTAATTTGAAGTTATAAAGACGTAGTTAGCTTGAATTTGATTAGAATAAGCTAAGGTATAAAAAGAATTAAAAACGAAGTTGGTTTAATATGTTTAGCTTCGATTCAAGTGTTTAGCGATTCATGAAAAAGGATTAATTTTGAGGTTATAAGAAAGTGGTTAGCTTGGATACGACTAAAGTAGGTTAAGGTATAAAAAGAACTAAAAACGAAGTTGGTTTAATATGTTTAGCTTCGATTCAAGTAATCAGTGATGCATGAAAAGGGATTAATTTTGAAGTTATAAGAACGTGGTTAGCTTGAATGTGACTAAAGTTAGCTAAAGTATAAAAAGGGTTAAAAATGAAGTTAGTCTAGTATGCTTAGCTTCGATCCGAGTTAAACTAACTAATGTTTGTAATTGAATTAAACTTGAAGTTATTGAGATGTGCTTAGTTTCATGCGAAGTACGTTCATGCTTAGGAAAGTTTCCTTTAAAATACATCGTGTATGTCAGATTTGAGTCATGTTTGGTTTACTTAGTAAAGTGTTGTCAATTGACGACTAAATATGGTTATATGTGGCTGAAAGGTGCTGTTTGCTCAGGTAAGAGCTTAAACCTCACCCTCTTTTAAATAAGTCTATATGATAACTTATTATGACTAATAAATTGATGAAACGAGCTAGTAGTTGGATGGTTTGAGGATAACATTATGAGCGTTTGAGGTCTTGTGTGTACGGTGAAAGTGAGGAGGGAGACTGGGTTGTGAATTAACCGCAATCGTGTGGATTGCGAGGCCATGTGTGGCTTATTGTGTTGAATTGAAATGATTGATATGAAGTGCTTAAATGTGATATATGTAATATATGTGCTTAAATGCTTAGATTGCATTATGTGCATAAGAGTGAGTTTTTAAAGAAAGATTTCATGTTTTGAAATGATAGTAGCCATAACTATTATTGCATGATGGCCTATTTTAAGTAAATGAAAGCAGTTTTGGGAGTGAACTTGCTTGAACGGGGGAATCCCTAAAGAGTTTTACAAAAGCGTGAGTTGTATGATAAAAGATTTCGCTGTGAGAGGCAACAAACTTATTTGTCGTTAAGACCAAGTTTAAATGGCTAAGATAAGTGCATAGGGACATCAGATAGGGAGTGAACCTGCTTGAACGGGGGAATCTCTATATAGCCTAGGGCGTAGTCCCTAGAGACCCTGACGAGGGTTAAGGTCCAAAAAGTTAGTTGCCATCCTGGGAGTAAGAGCTTAGGGGATTGAGTGTAGATCTCTCCCAACCAGCACTTTATGATCTTATGCCCAGAAGTAGTTTCTTATTAAATAAGAAAAGCAGTTGGCACTTTGCCTTTTGAAATATTTCAGAAAGAAAGTTTGAAGGGTCATTATGCGACCAAGATGAAAGAAAAGAGTTTTAAGATCCTCAAGAGGCTAACAGAAGAGTTTTAAGAGCCTCAAGAGGCTAACGGAAGAGTTTTTAAGAGCCTCAAGGGCTAAATGAAGTGTTTTCAGTAAAAAGAAAGAGAGTTCCCTATATGTGATAAATGCATGCTCTAAGTATACCTTATGAATGAATTATGTTTGCAAAGAAAGAAACGAAAGTGTCTATACTTGAAACTTCAAAGCATGTGATCGTAAAGAATATGTGACTTCAAAGTGAGTGTACAAGCATTATAGTTAGAAGCATGTGTTCAAGCAAGCAAGTGGCCATGTTGTTTCCATGATATATCATGTGGTGACTTCTTGAAGTACATATTGAGCATATAGGTGATAGTGTATCCCAAGTTTGTTTAGAGTCACATGATATGTAAGCAAGTCCCTAACATGCCACCTTTATTGAAACTAAGAACCTATCATGAAATTGAGAACCTATCATGTTTAAGTGTTTACAATCTGTGACATGTAGCTTATTATTATAGTCATAGTGTGACCTAAATGTTCATTAAGTGGATATTATGAGTTATGTTTATGAGAAAGAACGTTATGTGCTTAGCTTCATTGCTTGCCTAAGTGTTTAACTGCCTGTAGTCAAGAAGTTTGGTCATTTAAGGACCTAGAAATATGTTAAGTTGGTAAAGTGAAGCTTATGGTTAGTAATAGTTTTATAAGAACTTCGTGAATGCCTATTATGATATTATAGTATGAATACGTGATATGTGATTAATAAAGATATTATTGCCTGCAACAGTTTTGCTTTTAAGGGGGTTGGGGGACACTCACTGAGCGTGTGGTTGCTCATCCCACTACTCTTTCCCCTTTTCCCCCAGGTTTTCTTTATGACAGGAAGAAGTTGAATCAGCGGGAATCGATTATTGCTTGCAAAGTGCCACTTGTGCCTATTTATGTCTTTAAGGAGTCATGTAATGCCCTTTTTACTTTGTAAACGTTTGTAAACAGTATTCTAAGTTCATGTAATGCATATTGGTTATGAGTCGCTCTGTATGGCCATATGAGCCAACCATCTGGTCAGTTAGATGTCTTTTGGTTGAAGTTGGTTATGTTTTGGGATGTAAACCCCATACTCCAGTTGTGTGAACCGTTGAGTTGTATCTTTTACTGTTTCTGTATTAATGAACTATTATGGTTGGTGTACTCCGAGCGGGTGGCTCGTCGAGTTATGAACTCCGGCGTGTGGCCGTTGAGTTATGTTTTATATGTTTACGCTTCCGTTGATTTACAGGGACTTATTGTAAGGCGTTTAGCCTGGGAACGTTAAGTTTTCAGGGGAAATTCTGTCCGTTTCGTCCCAAAATTTAAGTAAGAAGTTAGGAAAACGTAACGCTTTCAGTCCTAGGGGCTGGGGGTGTTACAAAAACACTTATCAATGAGCTACAAATCCCCATTAGGGAGCATCCTACTCTAATACTCTCTTTCATGGTTAGGACTGAACGATGAGGTAACCACTTCGAGACAAGCTCTTATTTTAATCTCAGTTGGTCCTTATTATGGTGAAGTATTGTGTGATGTCCTCCCTATGATGCATGTCATTTGTTGCTTGGTACACCATGGTTATATGATAATCATTTGACTTATGATGGGTATGCTAATACTTATTCACTCAAACACAATGTCAAAATCATCACATGGCCCCTTTACCTCTACCCGAATCTCACAAAGCTAAACCGAGGAAGGGAAGTAAGAAAAACCCGCACAAGAGTGAAAAACGGAAAAAATGTGCCACTGGTAAGAGCAAGCGAATTGCCTTACCAATGGTGAAGTCAAACACAAGTGTAGTAGAACCTTTACCCCTTATAGCTCACCAAGAGCTTGATGATGAGATCCCAAAAGAATCCATCCCCAAGGTCCCATTGCCCATCAAAATGGTGTTTTGGGAGAATGCCCTTACAAGGTTGATCAAGCCACAAGTGACACCTCTCTGGAATATGATGAGTTTGAGTTATCTTGTGATGAATATGTTGAGATCTTCAATGAGCTCATGAACTCTAGGAGAGATACTCATTGATTTGAGTTTTTCCCAAAGATCTTCAACAGCTTGTACACATCCAAGAGGAGAGGGGTCCTTAGTACCTTGGGTGTTTTCAAACCCAATAATGGTAAAAGGCACTCAAGGTTCATGTCAAAGAATTTTAATCCCAAAGATTTGAAGGACTCAATAGGGCAGGTTGATGCATGCCAAGCCCTAAGCTAACTCTTGGCTACACCCTCATCCACATCAAAGTCCAAGCCCACTTTTCTTGGACAAGATGGTCGTCGTTCCAACAATTTACTAGGGTTTGATGTGGTTTCTCACCAATCAATCGATGTCCAATTTTAGCGATCTATGCTTTTCGGAAGCTTAGAGATTTGAGTTTAGGGTTATGTAATAAAAGCCTACGTTAGGTTGCTTCTTGTTTCCTAAAGAGACAGAAACCCCAATTCATACAATGCTGGTTTTTGTTAGGAAAATTGCTCAATTTGAATCAAATTTAAGTCCTAACCAATGACACCTAAACGAGGCAAGCCCAAGTTTTTTGATTTCCTACAATGTATATTTTAGCCCCATGTCCTAAAATTTAGCATTAGTTTCCAATATTAGGAGAAATGACCCAAATATATGGATTGTGCACAAAATTATAGTTTTGGAGGAATTTGGAATTTGGCCTTAATTTACGAGGGTACAGTTGCTATCTTAGAGATTAATTAGTATGTGGTGATTCAACACATACCATGGAAAATTTGCCAAGTGGCAAGGTCCCTACTGGAGATGGAGAGTCTTCCAGATGCCTCCTAGAAGGAGGGGGAAGAATCTTGAAGAAATGCAACTCACTTTAGTTGTTATTATCTTAGTAATTTGATTTATTTTCCTAAGATAACTTGTAATCTTACTATTGGTACACTTGCCCCACTATTGTACCAGCTATCCCCCCTATTTTGGGTAGTTATAGATCCCATTACCTCTGTGTAAGCTTAGCTTGATTTTGAATTATGAATGGAAAGCCAAATGACCATTTTCTCTCACTAAAATCTCCACATCTTTATTTAGTCAAGAGTGGTAAGTAGAGTCTTTCCTTTAAAATTCTTCTTTGGTGGGTAAAAGCCTTTAGGAGAGAAATTTTATGGAAAGTAATTATCTATCATTAATCTTATTTAGGGAAAACATCACAATCTATTGATTTATTAAGATTGAATCCAAAAGAAGTATCCTTGGTGTGATTATTTTCCTTGTTATCTTTCATCTTGCGAGTGCGAGGATCCATCCTCGTCAGTATGGCACTGCCCTATTAGGGGCACAGATTGCACCAATTCCTTGGTGGTAGTTATTAGGGGCGGAGCCAGAAAATTTCTTTAGAGGGCGCCAATTAATATTATAGGTGATTTCAATATTTGTAGAAAGAAAAGAACCCATTTTTAGTTTTATGAGTATTTGGTAATAACAATAATTTTGATTCTTATTCTTTGGATGTCATCATGAGCTCTTCTTTGCAACCCCCAAAAAAACTATATTAATAAGCTTATAGATATGTTAATAAAATCAAATCAAAAATAAGTTGTTCAATAAAATGAGAACCAAAAGCAAAAACAATAAACAAAGTTAATAAAAGGTCAAAGAAATCACTTTAATTAACATCACTGAGTGGATGGAGAGATAGAGATATGATACACTTTTGATTTAAAGTGATAAGCATCCAAAAAAGTCTCATCTTGAGATATCTCTTACAATTAGATTTTCTAAACAACTTCTTCTGCCTTGTGTATCTCGTAAATTTAAGGCAGTTGATAAAGAATTGAGTGATGGAAGCTGCCAAAAGCTAGCTATACAAATAAAAAATCAAAGATGTAATTATGTATTTTCTTTTAGCAGAGATAGTTTAACCTTCAAAATAAAAAAGGAAAAAGATAAAAGGCAATATCACATCACATAAAATTGATGGGAGATAGTAGCAAGAAAAGAAAAATGCCTATATAGTAATACGAAGAAAAAAAGAGAAAGATGCCTAGACAAAGAATGAGTTAAACTACTAAGGCTATTTAAAAAAAATAAACAACAATCTTTGAGAGATGACAATACACATGAGTTGGGCTTTAGTTTGGAGTAGAAAATTTATGAAAAAGAAAGCCTAATATCTTCGCCAACAATCGAACAAGGAACTTCAATGCACATTGAAATATTTACCAGCCACCCCTCCAATCACTAAGCCATGGAGAGCTTTAAGTACTTAATAAAACAACATGTTATTTTTTTTATCATAGGGGGCCATGGCCCCCATTGGGCCCCTTGAATCCGCCCATGGTAGTTATGATGACTATAGCGATGTAGTATGGAACAAATTATGGTTGTAGTTGTTGTGGCAAGTGGCATGATTGGGGAAAGAGAATGAGATGACTTCTTCTTCTTGTTGTTAATTACCTTTTTTAAAAAGGTCATTTATTATTTTCAATGTTTTGTAGTAGTTGAAGGAAAAATAATATTATATGTTGTACCTCTATTGACAGTTTTTAGGTAATGAAAATTAAGATATGGATAGAGAAAAAATAGTGCTATTTTTTATCATCCAGGAAAGTTTGTTGACAATTCAAGTTTGGATTCTTTGATTCTTTTCATTGATATGTGGATTAATTTTAGAAATGTACTTTATATGTAGTGGAATCTATTTCTAGGGAGCATTATTTTCAAAACTAAATTAAAAGGCATCATGCTTTGTGGTAACTATTTTGAGGGAGTAATCCACTAATCCTATTCACATCCATCGCCATGAACTTCTTATATTTGCATATTTTACCCGAATTCTTAAAACACTTATTTCCAAAAATTTACATTTTATTCATGACATGATATATACTTTAGTATTTTTATAAGGCATGTTTTAACTAGTGCTATCAGAGCGATGTGACAAAAAATTTAATTAATTGGATTTAATGCTTAAATCAACACCTACTTGTCCCGCAGCAAATTATTCACATATTGTGCACAACCAAATGGGATACTTTATTAGCACCGTAATTAAAGTGTCACTAAAATAGCTTTGGAATTAAAAGCAGAATTAGCAAATGTAATACTGAAAGTTAAGGAGGAGAAGAACAATTGGCGTTAATCTATGTTCCATTAATGAACGAATTCAGACATAGTGGTGAGTTGGATTCAGGTATTAATACTTCATTATAGCCTAAATACTCTTTCCAAAGCCCAAAAAATAAACATTCATTTTCTTTGCAAGGGATAAATAAAAAAAGAAGAGGCAAAAGAAGAAGAGAAAGAGGATAGAGCACAAGCAATGCAATTTAGATGAGCTATAAACTATGTTTGATAAGGACCAAAATCTAGAGGAGTTAGAACAAGATTATAAGTGGAATAAAAGATAAACAAAGAGTATTAAGTAATGATAAAGAAGAGAAAAATCATGTCAAGTTAGAAAAAGAGATATATCAACAAATAAACCTTATTAAATTAGAGCATTTGGATGTTATTCCATTAAAAGAAGTCAGAAGAAAATTTTTAAAAATGAAAAAATGGTGGCAGGAAGTGAAATTAATGGAACTGGAAAAGAACACTATGAAGAATTTGAATCCAACTTCACTGAAGATGTAATTTCAAAACCTGAAGAGTTTTCATGAATCATCTAGAAAAAGTACCCATCTTATGAGACCTAGATATGTCCTGACAGATCAAACAACAAACTTTTTCTTTGGGGTTCATCCCAAGAAAGTCAAATCCTTTGAAGAAATTAATCTTACCCCAGTTCACCAAATGAGTTACATCCTAAGCATACATGGAAGTCGTAATAGAAAAGAAATACTTGAACATTGGAATAAAGGTATGAACACATGTTCTAAATTTTAATGCTATATGAACTATTGGAAATTTCCTTAATTATATCAATCATAGCTTTTGCAGCACAGTTGCTAACTAATACGACTTATTAAATGAGGAAGGTAAGAATATGTTATGAATGATCAAAACACCTAGCTACTATGTTCAAAAAATTATGCAAGAAAATTGAAACTAGATTCACTGGAGCTAATACTTGATTCTAAACAAAAAGGTAGAAATAACAAAGAAATGTCAATAATATAGAACTCTCGGACATGGGATTTCTAGAAAATTGTATTGCTGAATTTATTTAGTATTATTACAAAACTGGGCATAGTGAAACCAATCTTGGTACATTTTTTGACAAACTACCTCATCCCATAAATTCCATTATCAATGAAAAATATAATAAATTACTAGAAAAAAACAAATGTCATTGATAACTTTGGTACAAGAATATCCTATTTAAGAAAACGGGTTAATGATTAATGTTTTGACAGACAAAAACCACAAAAAAAGAACAAAGAATTTCTAGATTACAAGGACAATCATTGTCAATAGAAGATAGGAACAAGAAAATTTAACAAGAAAAAGAGCTTTAGCAAGCATATGGGAGAAAAATACAGGAGAAGGTATTAGCCAAGCATTAAAAGAGAATTTTTTAAAAAGCTTTTGAATTCTCCTATACAGGAAAAATATTTGTATGCATTGTGCATGAGGAGATGTAGGATATTATACAAGTGAATACAAAAATAGGAAGAACAACATACTTATTGAAGCTTTACGTTGCTTAAACTATTTTGATGTTGGCAAGAATGAAGCCTTAGATTTGGCATTAAAAAACAAATAGTAATGGAAGATGAACATAAAGAATAGTGATTATGAAGAAACTAATCACATGATGAAAATTAATTCAATTATTCTCAAAGACCTACGAGGGGAAGAGCTTACAGTAGATAGTAAAAATAAAGATGTAAATGGAGATTTGGTTCTTCCTATATTATTGAAAGATGTGCACAGACTGTATGCTAAATCATATTCATCTAAATGGTCATTGTACTCCCATTGATAAGTTAAGTATGACATACACTCGTCAAAAGGTTGAGTTTATAAAAGCTAGAGTGGTGAGAAAGCAATCTTTGCGCATCGCAAAGTAAAACTAACAATTTCACTACTTGAGTCCTCTAGTAGCGGTAGATTGTTAAACTACTACATGAATTGTGTAAGGAACTCTACTCAAATAATCCTCTAAAATTTTGGGACAAAAATAAAACTTTTGCTAAAATTGTAATGTGCAACTCTCAGGCACCATTATTTTATGGAAACAATTTTAAGGATACCATGTTTTGAGAATGTATTTCCACGTAAATGTTATTTGAGAGAAACTAATTTTTAGGGGACAATATTTTATGAGAAACTATTTTCTAGGGATTTGTTTCGTTCAAATTTGACCCAATACTTTCTAGAATTTATATATTTGACCTAGACTGGGGTTAAAAGTGCGAACACTCAAATTTTTGGTGATCTTGTGAAAAATATGATTGTATTAATGCTTAAACTTCTTATAATGACTTTACTGGTACTAGTTATCATAATCTACTACTTATATGATAAATATTATATTTTATATGATTATAGATCCACCATCTTTTGCAAAATAATAAAGCTTAATTATAGATTGTTGACAATTATCTAAACTTAGTCAGCATTGGACCCTAGTGTTCCTCTAGCTTTTAGTTTATAGAAATGGTTAATATCAACCACATCTTCTTTAGATTAGGCATAGCATAGATTCATTTCATTTCTTACCTCAGACTGTAGTCACAAATCAATTTTTTTTTATTTTTAACAATAGTGAAACTTTACTCAAGAAATTATAATATTAAAATACAAGATTCAATTGAATAACATTCTCTCTTAGAAAACTTCTTTTATTGAAAGTTTGAAAGTGAAAATGTTAAAATTCAAAGATTTGAAAAGGGGCTAAACAACTAAGATCATCAAAGATGCTTATTTATTGAGCAATGGAAGTACCCTACTTGTCTTTTGCTGAAGCATGTCCAAATGACCATATCCCTTCGCAATTGTTAACTTCTCCTTTTATAGAGGAGGTGAATTATATAAGATGTCTTAATGGGTACATCATGCATATTGCTACACATGGCTAGAGTAGTCTGTATTACTTTACTTTCTTGACACTTGAAAGAATAACACGTAACGGTCCAACAACTGTTTAGAGCCCTTAATGCTGACTAGGCTAGTCATTCATATTGAGATTCTGCATGCCTTCAAATCCAATATTCTCTTCAAGTCTATCATTATTCACATAATTATCAAAATTGTCATCAAGTTAAATATGCTATAGATCCCCTTTCTCAAATAAATCATGTAGATATCTCTTTCCTTTTTTCGAGAAATTTTTCAGCTCCAACGCCAAAGAAATTACCAAAGACACTTTCTAAAGTAGCTCCTTCTACCTTCATATACTTGCTGAAATCACTATGACAAACGAAAGTAGCATTCCCACAATGCATTAGTACTTTTCCTCGCACAATTAATGCCCACATTTGATGAATAATGTTGCAAAAACCAATGGCTCTTCTAAAGCATGAACATTAATACTTCTTATCACTTTAGAAACAATTCATGTCATTGATCATTAGGATTATTTAAATCAATTAATTGAATAAAATAAAGAGCTAGTTTGGTCTTTCCATTTTCATATTCAATCAATGCACAATGTACCTCAGTATGTAGGCTTCTATTATTTAGGGCTCTGATTGGACTATCAGGCAAGTGAAAATCTGGTGGATCCTTTCAACATAAACTTTTAAAACTTAGTTAAACTTGAAAAGAATGATTACTTCAAATCAGGGATTTCCATGAGGTAACCTACCATTCCTATCTACAGGCTTTCATGATAGGGTCATCTTGAACGATTGAATTTGCTAGGAATCTGATACCACGAACTCTGTATTGATAAGGGAAGAAGATCGAAGTGCTCCATGATTCTCAACATATGAATAACTATGATAGTAGCCGATGCAGGTCATATACCAGTTGTTGAACAATTTTTCTTAAACATGGAAACTTATTTTTGGTTGAATATCATAAGTGCAACTTAAGTAATTCATTTGTAATTCTAAAAAGTTGAATCTCTATACTATTAGATGGGCAGAAGATAGTAAACCAAAGTGTGATATGCTTTTATGATGAAATTTCAATCGTAAGGATTTTATTAGAAGAACAAACCCATTCTAGCACTAATGCCATTTCATTTTGAATTTCTTCTTTTCGGCAGAAGTTTTGGTTTGATGATCGACATTGATGAGCTCATGACTTAAAGTATCTTTTAGAGAATCCATTGATCCCTGTATATATTTAATAGAGAAAATTAGTTAAGCCATAATTTTCAATACAGAAGTCACCTTTGTGCCTACATATTTGATAAATTATTTTTCACAAAACCAACTATTACTTTATAAAAATTTCAAATAAGAAAAGGTTTTGTGATTAAAGAGATTAAGAGCTTTTCAATTCTCCTTATGAATGCGAGGATTTCTTTTCCATCGCTAGATGGTTGCATTCGGCTTTATTGAAACTTCCATTACAGTACTTGCAAAATTTTTCTCCTTCTTTGATTTTAAGTACTGCACTCAAGTGCTCGTTGCTAGCATCTATCCCAAAAATAAATTTCCCCTTCGTTAGGTATATTAAGAATAAGACGATTTTTGCACATCTTTTTGAAGTTTTGAACAATCTGTGAATCACTAAGAGTCCATTCCAACCTAGTTCTTTCTTAAGCTTTTGTTTTAATGGTTTTCTCCATTCAGATAAATATTTAATGAAATATGAAGCATAGGTAAGACATCCAAGAAACCGTTCAAGTACTTTCTATGTTCAATCTTTTCATGAAAATATAATTTTTTTTTCTAAAATATGCTTTTGTAAGATGATCTATCCTGCTTTTATTTCTAGACCTAAAAACTGTATTCCTTGTTTGGCATAAATGCACTTATTCTAACCATGGAAAACATCATGATTGATGCATCTTTGGGCAACCGCTAGAACGTCATCTTTGTGCTGTTCTATGATGTTAGAAAACACAAGAATATCATCGATATAAACTAGACATCAATAATTAGGATCCTTGAAGATCTTATCCATTCTTCTTTGGAATATTCGACACTCATTTTCTAGAACAGATGGCATTACTAGCCACTCGTAATATCCTTGAGGTGAACTAAAAGTAGTTAAAGGAATGCTTTCTTCATCAATGTTTATTTGGCGATATCCATTTGTACAATCCATTTTTGAGAACCAAGAGGCTCAATGGATTCCTTAGTAGGAACTATTTTATTAAGAATATAATAACCATCAAAGATAGTATTATCATTAAGCTTTTCTATTAATTATCATTCTACCTTTTTCTCTTTTTTCTTTAACGTGATTTCTCACCATGAAAGTAGGACTAGTGTGAGGACTCTTATTATTCCTAAGTAACCCTTTATCAGCAAGTTCTTTGATTTGTTTATCTAATTCTTTTATATCTTGGTGTATACACCATTTGTTTATCTTAGATAATAGTGTTGGGATTTAACAAAGTAATCTTTGCAAGTGTCATATCTTTGTCCCAAAATTTAAGAGGATTATCACAGTAGAGTTTTTTTTTTCTATAATTGCTTTTGTTATTTAACAATTTGCTTTTCATTAAATAACTCTAGCAATGAAATTGTTTGTTCTACTTTGTGTTGTGCGGGAATTACCTACTCATCATGTTGGCTGGGTGTGAACTCAATCTTCCAATGGGTGTATGCTTTATTGAATTTGCAAATAGGAACTGAGTGAGAGTTTATTGTGAGTATGATGTGGCTTATGGTCTGTGTACATGGAGAATATAGTCTTTGAAAATTATTTCCAATATTCATATTATGGGAATGTTGAACAATAACCCATGAAATTGGCATATTGCATTGTGTTCCCCCTATTTCTTTGGATAATCCTTTTATGTCTTTATTGTGGATCGATCATTGCGCTATCATCGGTTGTTCTATCATCGGATATTCTTACTTGTAAAGGATTCTTTGCTTTTTTCCACATAAATTCTAGAAATAAAGATCTTTCTCCCAAATAAACAAAACAACCACAATCGATGCGAGCACACGATTCATATCAATTATATTCCTCCAAACATGTATTTATTGGGATATAAATGCTATTTGCATTAGCATTGGTGACTTCATAGTGTATCTTGATGGTCATATTTTGACTAATCCATCCTCATATATTGGCTCATTAATGGTCCTCATTTTGTACTCAATGACTTTTGTATCTAAACTCATACATTAATCTACACTATGTCTTGTGGTTTCAAAATTCATTCTGCTTATTTCACTGGTCGTACTAATTATATGATTTTCTTTACACTCTTCTTAGCCGTTCAAGAAATTTCTCCCTAATCTAATCTTGTACTCGTACCTATTAATAGTTGGGGTTTATTGACGATATTTCTAATCTTATCAATTTTGTTATGTTTTTCTTATTGATTTTTTGTGCGCTTAGCAAAGCTAGATATCTAAGACCTATCAAGTTTTATCTCCAATGGATTAAGTTTCATCCTTTGAATCTTTTGTATTGGGGTAGGACTTTTAGAATTTTTGGCCTCTATCGTTGTTATCTTAGACTTTGGATAAATAGTATTATCTAACTTGCAGCTTATTTTCCAAAATATCATTAGTGGATAACATCCTCTCTTCGTATCCATCCAAACTATTTTTATCTTAAAGGGAGAGGAAGTTTTGGGCAAATTCATCTTTTAGGCTCACTTAATATCTAGGTTAGCAATTCAATCCTACTGAACCATTGCACAAATTGGTCTTAATTCCTATGATAATTTGATTGCTAACTTTGGTATGTCTAATATCATGAACCAAAGCATAGAGATCGATATTTTGGCCATAATAATGCAATGGTGTAATTTGCGCATAGACACTTCCAACATTGATTTACCTGTACTTTCTATCCTTATTATGCTTAAGGATATTGTCCCAGTTAATGATATTAACTTCCCCCATGTCATATGCACAGTCTATTGTTCTCCCACGTCATATCGATAATCTGTTGTTCTCCTTCCATCATTTTGCACACATATTTACTCTATTATTGAAAGATGGTGTAGAAGGCAAAAATTCTACAACCAATCGGATGGTGCCACGTGTAAAAATAAAAAAAAATCAGCCAATTACAAATTGCCATGTGTCATGTTGACTTTTGTGGACCGGCTTGGTCAAAATCAAGTACAACCAATCAAAAACCGCCACGTGTCATCGATGATGCAGAAATTAGTAATTATTTTCTTTATTTAAAAATAAGAAAATAATTATTGGGCCTAGGCCCAAAACTCAGCTCTAACCCTAGCTGGTAGAGCTTATAAATAAGGGTCCTCCCCCTTCATTTGAAGCATTCAGCATTTGCAGAATTCAGAGCTCAGACGACAAGGAGCATCCAGCTACCAAGCGAGAAGGATCAAGACTTGCAGAGCTTCAGGAACCATAATCAGCCACTTGCAGATCAAAATCAAGAACAGCCTTCAGAGTTCTTCAGCTGATTTGCATCAACCGAGATCAAGCATCAAGCCCTCGGAATACTCAAGTCATTAGGAGATCGAATCAGATGATCATTTTTATTGTATTAAATTCAGATATTGTACCTACACACTACATCAATACAAAATTAAATTTGTTTCTGAATTTCTTGTCTTTATTTATTTTAGACTCGAAATTTGTGTTTACGAATTTTTGGCATGCTCGGTGGGACTTTCTCTGCCTCTCATCTCTTTCTCAAAACCACAAACTCTACATTCCCTCAAAGACGACATGGCCCCTAAGACTGCCATCTCTCAACCTTCAAGGAAAGTTGTCTGATCCACAACTCAAGGATCGACAACCGCTAGCGTTACATCTAGCGGAGTCATGAGCAGAAGCATGGCAAAAGCTGCTGCTGTGATTGCTATAAAACAATCAGTTGGGACTATCCCGTCGCAGTCTCGTAAGATCCCAAGCCTTGGCTCCAACCTGCCTAAAGGAGTCAACAAAGTCACTTCGCATCCTTTGAAGCAAAAATCTGTTGCTGGCTTCAAAATGCTTCAGACAATTCCGCAAGTGATGGATGAGCTCCAAACTCAGGCAAACCCCGCCTTCTAACCTTTCGGTGAGGAAGATCATGGCTATACTAGCAGTGACTCCTCACCATCATCGCCAAGGGAGTTAGTTGTTGAATCAGAAACTGAGTCCTCAAACTCTGTCATTATGCCAGCCATGGTGATGGAGGCGACCAACGTAGAAGAACAGCTCGCCGATATGAAAGCAACATTGGAGAGGCTCGCTAAAGAAAACCTAGAGAAAGACGCTCAAATCAAGCGCCAAAGTGAACAGATTGCTACTCTGATAAAGAAGTTGGAGAAACGGTTATTTGAATCCTCTGGCAAAGGTTCGGACGGAGAAGAGTCCGACAAGGAGTCTAACCATAGCCAAGGCTCTGATGACGAGCGTATGAAGAAGAAAGAGTCCTCATTGGCGTCAATGTCTGCTGAACAGATTCAAAGCCTGATCGCGAATGCTGTTAAAGCCCAATTAGGGGGAGGATCTCACAAGAAGCATCTGCACACAAAACCTTATACAAAAAGAATCGATGCTCTTCGCATGCCTCATGGATACCAACCCCCTAAGTTCAATCAATTTCATGGTAAGGGCAATCCCAAACAGCACGTCGCCCATTTTATTGAGACATACAGCAATGCTGGCACCGAGGGAGACAGATTGGTAAAGCAGTTTGTTCGGTCTCTCAAAGGAATCGCCTTCGATTGGTACACGGACCTGGAGCCTGAGTCTATTAACAGTTGGGAACAAATGGAGCATGAATTCCTCAACAGGTTCTATAGTACCCAGCGCACTGTATGACAGAGTTGACAAATACTAAGCAGTGGAAGGATGAGCCAGTTCTCGATTACATCAACCGTTGGAGATCTCTCAGCCTCGAATGCAAAGACTGTCTGTCCGAGGCCTCCGCTGTCGAGATGTGCGCTCAGGGCATGGAGTGGGACCTGCTTTATGTCTTATAGATGAGCAAGCCTAGGACCTTATAAGAGCTAGCTACGAAGGCACATGACATGGAAATGACGATAGCAAATCGTCGCAGCAAGTCATCCTCCTCATATGAGTTCAAGAAGGACAAAAGTGAGATCAAAAAGAACTCAAAGCCTTCCAAGGCACCAGCAAAGGAATCCATGGCCACTTCCATTGACGAACCAGTACGGATTTCGGGGAAATTTAGGCCAGAAGAAAAGAAAGGAGCATCCTCAAGGGATGTTGGACGGAAGCGACCTACGTTAAAGGAGCTCCAAGAAAAGAAATACCCATTTCCTGATTCGTACTTGTCAGGGATGCTAGATGACTTACTTGAAAATAGGATCATCGAACTCCCTGAACCTAAGCGACCAGAAGAAGCTGGAAGGACAAGCGACCCGAAGTACTGTCGCTATCACAGGGTTGTTAGCCACCCTTTAGAGAAATGCATTACTCTTAAAGAGCACATTATGCAGCTAGCCAGGGATGGAAAGACAATATTGGACCTGGATGACTCCTCCGGGGCCACTCATATTTCTGCTGGTGTGGAGTACTCTCCTCCATCATGCAACAAAAGCCTACTCGATCTTATCAACAAAGGGAGAGTAGTGCAATTCACTCTCAAGGACTATTCATCATTCAGTTCGGAAGCTTGGAACCTGTCGTTGATCCCTTGACAGTTAGAGGACCAGTGATGGAGACAAATTTCAATCCGGCCGAAGACGAAGAAGGATGGACGCTTGTCACTCGAAGGAGGCCAAGGAATCCAAAACAAGCTCAGCCACCGCCCCTTTCGCCAAAGAAAGAGACAAGGCAGTAGGAAGACTCATCGGTGTGCAAAGAGCAAGAAAAATTCAAAAGCTAGCAAGAGACAGGAAGTCCAACCTATTGACTTGCTCGAGCAGGAGCCGCTCGTTCCCATCACACTGGAGGAATTTTTTCCAGTGAGATTTTTTGAGAAGATCACTGTTAACATGACTTCGTGTTATGAGTTGGAGAATGAGGAAGATGAGAAGGAAACAAAGTTAGAAAAACCTCCCAAAAATGATGGTGAGGCTCTAACTAGCTTAGAGGCCTTACCGATCTGTGGCGATTGGAGGCAAATCTTCAGCTTGCCAAAAGAGATACGTCAACAGATTGTTGCTGCTTTGCAGCACCCAAAACTTTATGTTGACAAGGCGAAAAGTGCGGATCAACCAGTGAAGGATGTTGCTCATTATGCTGATTGCAACACCGCCATCACTTTTACTGATGACGACCTACTACTAGGCTCCAAACCCTATAATCGCCCTCTTTTCATCACTGGCTATATCAGGGAACAAAAGGTCAAATGAATCCTTGTAGATGGAGGGTCGGCTGTTAATATCATGCCTAAGTCTACAATGAATGACCTAGGGATAACGGTGGAAGAGCTTTCTAAGAGTCGAATGGTGATCAAAGGATTTAGCCTAGAGAGTCAGCGTGCAATCGGTATGATTTGCCTTGAGCTGATGATGGGAGACCTATCAACATCTTCAATCTTCCATGTAATTGACACAAAGACTTCCTACAAGTTGTTGCTAGGACGTCCATGGCTTCATGAGCATGGGATAGTAGCTTCAACTCTCCATCAATGTCTCAAGTACTATCGTGGAGGAGAAAGGAAGATTAAGGGTGATGTGAGGCCATTCACTAGGTCGGAGTCATATTTCGCTGATGCTAAATTCTTCGAAGAAGATTCGACGCCTAAGGAAATGATGATATCGACAATTTCCTCTATAGGTAAAAGTGAGCCAAAAATTACCAGGAATGCACAGGTAAATAGGGCATGATGGTACGAAGCAACAACAGGGCGACAGGGACGATAAACAAGCTAGGGAAATACAGTTTGTCAAACCAGTTACAAGACAGACGGCAGCTTCAGCAAACTCCAAGACGCCGGTTTTGAGATACATTCTGAGATCCCGTCGTAAAGAAGGAGAATCACCCTTTGGTGGAGTCGTAGATGGAGAGGCTGAAGGTAAGATTACTAGGAACGCTGACGAGGCAAGCTTGGGTGCCCTAAAAGGAAATGTCACATTGCCAACGCAAAAGGTGTACCGACCAAAGGTGAGCAAACACCCTCTCCCTGGGTTCGTTTCTTCTTCTGAGGCTTTGTTGAAAGAGGAGAATGACTTGCCGCATACACGGACCAAGGAGGGATTCGATCCGAATGCATACAAGCTTATGGAAAGAGCTGGTTACGACTTTCAAAATCTCGCTACCTTAGGGAAAGTGATCGAAGTCAAGGCTCATGGTCTCAATGAAACTCAAAAAGTGATCAAGGAGCAAGGGGGTTCAGTAGGCACCTCTAAAGTCGGTCTTGGCTACACGCCGTTCCAGCCAATCAGAATCTCAGGGCGACAAAAGAACAAGCAGTCGGCAGTCCAACATATCTCTGCCGAAGAGATAGATGGGAGTGAAAAGGAGGATGATCCGCCTAGCAAAAGGGCTTCCGTGTTCGATAGATTACAGCCGTCCAGTTCAACAAAACTTCCTTCTGTGTTTGCCAGGATTGGGGCACAGCCAAAGCCTTCAGTATTCAATAGGATCAAGAAGGGGATAGAACCCTCAAAGACGTCTTCCCAAAAGTTCAAAGGTTCCGTATTTAACCGTCTATGTGATACAAACGAAGTACGAAGTTCTATTCCTTCACGAATGAAATGACTTTCAACCTTGGACATCAGGACGGAAGGTTCGTTGCGAGTGAAAAGGTGCACTGTGATCCTCACTGGTCAACAAAGTAACCCTGACTCGAACGAGGAGGAAGAGCGAGGTGAAATGGCTTCCTCTCACCATATCACAGGTCGAGAATGCGAGGATTCAGACTCAGAGACGAAGCTTGTAGAGACTCCTAAAACCCTTGAGGACGGGGGGCAAGCCACGGTCGATGATTTGAAAGAATTGAATCTTGGTACCACAGACGAACCTCGCCCCATTTATATAAGTTCGTTGCTAACGCCTGAGGAAGAAAGTCAGTACTTTAATCTCCTCTCGGAATATAAGGACGTGTTCGCATGGAGCTATAAAGAAATGCCAGGGCTTAATCCCAAGGTTGTTATTCATCACCTGTCCATCAAAAGGGGAGTGTCTCCAAAGAAGCAGCCCCAACGACGTTTCCGTCCAGAGTTGGTACCTGAAATTGAAAAGAAAGTCAATAAACTCATTGAAGCAGGTTTCGTTCGGGAGGTAAAGTATCCAACCTGGATCGCAAACATTGTCCCCGTAAGGAAGAAAAATGGACAACTTCGCATTTGCGTAGACTTTCGGGATCTCAATGATGCATGTCCAAAGGACGATTTTCCACTCCCTGTCACCAAACTCATGGTTGATTCGACTACGGGGCACGAGGCGTTATCATTCATGGATTGTACTGCAGGATATAATCAAATCCAAATGGCGCCAGAAGACCAGGAGGTCACAGTTTTTCGCACACCCAAAGGCATTTTCTATTACAAGGTGATGCCTTTCGACTTAAAGAATGCGGGGGCAACATATCAAAGGGCAATGCAAAACATTTTTGATGATATGCTCCACAAGACAGTTAAGTGTTACGTCGATGACTTGGTGGTCAAATATAAAAAGAAATGCGACCATATTCCAGATCTTCGTAGCATCTTCGAACGTCTGCGGAAATGTCAGTTGAAGATGAACCCACTCAAGTGTGCATTTGGAGTCACTTCCGGGAAATTCTTGGGCTTTGTCGTCCGCCATAAAGGGATCAAGATTGACCAATCCAAGATCAAAGCAATCTAGGAAATGCCTGAGCCTAAAAATCTCAAAGAGCTTCGTGGCCGTCAAGGTCGCCTGGCATATATTCGAAGGTTCATATCAAATCTAGCTGGACGTTGTCATCCTTTCAGTCACCTTATGAAAAAGGGAGCACCTTTTGATTGGGACGAGTCATGCCGCGAAGCCTTCGTGAAAATCAAGAAGTACTTGTCGAACCCTCCAGTATTGGGAGCACCAATCCCTGGCAAGCCTCTTATACTCTACGTCGCGGCTCAAGAACAATCATTGGGAGCACTATGTGTTCAAAAGAATGAGGAAGGAAAAGAAGTAGCTCTGTACTACTTAAGCCGTACATTGGTGGGGGCTGAATTGAAGTATTCACCCATGGAAAAGATCTTCTTGTCACTTGTATTTGCCGTTCAAAAACTCAAACATTATATGCAGGCATATAGAGTGCATGTGGTTTCTAAAGCCGATCCCATCAAGTACATTCTGTCAAGGCCAGTCCTCAGTGGGCGGCTTGCGAAATGGGCTATGATCTTGAGGCAGCATGATCTTGTCTATGTGCCACAAAAAGCGGTCAAGGGGCAAGCACTAGCAGACTCCCTAGCCGATCACCCAACTCCTGATGAGTGGGAGCTAAACGATGACTTACCAGGTGAAGATGTGCTCTTTGTCGATATCTTTCCGCCTTGGAAAATGTACTTTGACGGAGCTGCAAGAAGCGATGGAGCTGGTGCCGGTGTAGTGTTTATCTCTCCTGAAAGGCATGTCCTCACCTACTCGTTCGTGTTAACCCAGTTATGCTCAAATAACACGGCTGAGTACCAGGCATTGATCTTGGGCCTTCAAATGGCTACCGAAATAAGAATCAAAGACCTTGACATCTACGGTTATTCTCAATTAGTCATCAAACAGCTTCTCGAGGAATACGAAGTCAAAAAGGATGACCTTTTATCCTACCATAAATATGCCTTGCAACTGCTCGACAAGCTTGAAACCGCCAAGTTACAGCACATTCCTAGGAGTGCCAACAAGATGGCTGACGCACTCGCAAACCTGCCAGCCACTTTGGCACTGGAGGCAGAAGAAAGCATGAATGTCCCCGTTTGCAGCCGGTGAGTTGTTGCACCTCTCGCCGAAGAGTCTGAGGAAGAGGTCAATGCGATTAGTGCCCAGGAAGTAGACGAAGAAGACTGGCGCCAACCACTCATTGATTACCTGCAGCATGGGAGGCTCCCTAGCGCTCCAAGGCATAAGACAGAAATCCAACGAAGAGCTCCCCGCCTCCTTTATTTCAATGGGACTCTTTATCGGCGTTCCTTTCTTGGCATTTGGTTAAGATGCTTGGGAGACGAGGAAGCAAGACAAACAATGGAGGAAGCACACTCAGGAATATGCGGAGCACACCAAGCAGGGCCCAAATTACATGATCGAATCAAGAGGATGGGTTACTACTGGCCTACCATGGTGCAAGACTGCATGGACTACGCAAAGAGGTGCGAGTCTTTCCAGTTTCATGCCAATTTTATTCATCAACCTCCTGAGCCGCTTTATCCAACTGTGACATCTTGGCCATTTGAAGCTTGGGGGCTTGATGTTGTGGGCCCTATTACTCCAAAATCCTCTGTTAGCCACTCATACATCTTGGCAGCGACTGACTACTTTTCCAAATGGGCAGAAGCAATCTCAGTGAGAGAGGTCAAAAAAGAAAATGCCGTTGATTTTATTCGAACACATATCATTTACCGATATGGCGTGCCTCGATATATTATCACTGACAATGGCAAACCATTTGTCAACAAGCTGGTGACCGCCCTCTGCGAAAAGTTTAAGTTTGCCCACCGCAAATCTTCGATGTATAATGCACCTGCAAATGGGTTGGCAGAAGCCTTCAATAAGACACTATGCAACTTGCTAAGCAAAGTGGTGGCGAACTTAAAACGCGACTGGCATGAAAGGTTGGGGGAAGCTCTTTAGGCATACAGAACCACGTACAAAACGCCGACCCAATCAACTCCTTTCGCTCTTGTGTACGGGGTCGAAGCAGTACTACCTTTGGAGCTCCAAATCCCTTCACTCTGTATTGCCATACAAGAAAGCTTGACCGAAGATAAAAATCACAAGCTTCGCCTGGCAGAGCTCGAAGCCCTTGATGAAAAAAGACTTCTCACGTAACAGAAGCTGGAATGCTATCAAGCTCGCTTATCACGAGCCTTCAACAAAAAGGTCCGACCTCGTTCATTTCAAGTTGGAGATCAAGTGCTCACGGTAAGAAGGCCAGTCATCATCCCACACAAGACTGGAAACAAGTTCACTTCCAAATGGGATGGCCCCTACGTGATTCGAGAAGTCTACACCAATGGAGCTTATAGGATTATCGACACCAATGGAGTGCGAGTTGGGCCGATAAATGGCAAGTTCCTAAAATTATACTATCCTTAATGTATTAGTATATGTAATCTCCTAAGCAAGAGCCTAAACTGCTCACTCTTTCAAGTTAAATTCATTTGTAATACTCTTGGCCCGCAAGAGTTTAAACTGTGAACGGCAAAACAAAATAAATGAAAAGTGTTACGTCTTTGAACTACATATGGCTTGATCCTTTAGGGTACTACATTCTCTTTAGGTATGTAGGCAACTTGGGTATATTTCCTAAATACAGCCATGAAAAAAAAAGGATGAATAAATTATGTTAGTGCATTGGTTTTGATACAACTACATATTATTGCATAAACTTGAATTGAAAGATTCATCTTATTGCAATATACCAAAACCAATTACAATAAAACCATACTGAGTTCAAAAAGAAGTAGCAAGTTGTGAAAAAAAAAAATCTAGAACAAATCCACTAGATATGGTCTAGGCAGCCAGTGCGCCCAAAAGCTCTTGGACCCGTTGCCTTGCTGCTTCAACTTGAGTCGTTTCTTCTGCGGTAACTTGGGGCGCAGCATCTAAATCAGCAACCTCTTTTTCAAGAAGAGATGCACCGTCTTTGGTTTTCTTCAATGAAGCTTCAGTCTCTACTAATTTGTCTTGTAATTCCAGCTCATCCGCCTTTGCTCGTTCAAGATCTGCTTCAAGTAGCTTCCTTCGCTTATGAGCTTGGGCAGTAGCAGTAGTTGTCTCATCAAACTGTGCACCAACCTTTTCCACTGAGCCACGTGCCTCCCCAAGCCTGTCCAACAGGATCGTTCGCTTGTTTAGCATTTCTTCGATATGAGTCCGACCTTCTAATTGGGTTTTCAACTTCAAGTACTGCCCAACTTCATTCAGATACGCCTCAACAGTATTCTTTAGCTCTAAGTAATCTGCCTGAAAGGATGATAAGGTTTTATATATTTGCTCGGCTTCCTGGCGGATGTTGGTGATGTCTCCTTCTGTCTTTGGGACAAACTTTTTCAACTGTTGTTGAAAACGTTGTTTCACACTCGAGGCCAGGTCGCTAAACACACTAGAGGCAATTCTCCCAGGGAAGTAGGTTACAATAGAGGGAGTAGGTGATTGACAACGCTCTACTTGTTTCACTGGTGATGGTATTATGTCAATAGAATCATCCTCGACTGATTTAGTGGCAGGCACGGTCAAGGTGGCTTCACTATCTTTGTCACCAAATGCAGCCTTAAGTCCATCTTCGACTTCAGCAATATATCCCTACATAAAAGGATGATTATGTCAAAAAAAAAAACCAAAAAAAAAAGAAAAGAAGGGAAAGAGGGCAAAATAACAAGATGCACCTCCCCCTTTGCTTTTCTCTTTGATTTCAGTGAGCTCGTCGCACTATTAGACTTGTCCTTGGAGCTAGGCAACTTGATTATGCTGTTTGGTTTGCTCTTTGAGCCTGATAAATTCTTCTCTCTGCTAGCAGAAGATCTGATACCTAAGCCTCTCAAGGCTTCAAACTTCTCCTTCCCAGGCAAGCAACTCCTGCTTTTCTGAGAAGATGCATCTACTCCCAATGAGGAACTATCACCTCCTTCCCTTCCAAGCTCAGCTGGCGATAGGGCATGTTCGTTAGGTTGTTGCATGATTGGTTTATGTGCACTCGCTTTACAGGAAGTGACAACTAAGGCGGATGCAGCATCAGCAACTCTCACTTTAGAAGCTCTTCGGGGCTGCACAGCCTCGCCTCTAGGATATTTAGGTCCTTGAGAGAAAAGATTGCCCCGCGAAGATCGCCACCAATTAGCATATGCAATAGTAACCAGTGTAGACTTCTTATCAGGAGGAGTAGGAATTGTCACGTTGGACCTTGTTATGTGTTCGGTAAGGTTGAACCAATAGCGAGCTACGTCCTGTAAGGTACCCTCTCGGTCATTCATTCGTGGCTCACTTAGTACATCTTGATAAAAGCCAAATTGTCGACCAAACTTGCAAGGGAAGTACGACTCAATCACAATTGTCCTTCCTTGTCGCAAGGTCAAAAACCCAAAGCGGAGGTAAATCAAATATGCTTTCCAGCTTGAGGATAAACTCTGGGTGTCAATCAAGGTGATCGATGTATCCTTCATAAGAGCGTTAGAATACATGACAGACGGATCCTTGCATTTCAATAGCTCTCGAGTTTCTTGTACGTCAGGAGTCCGATTCATCTTTTCACCAGAAAACCTCACCATTTTAGGATGGTCGTGCCGATGATGAGGATGATCAAAATAAGTTTGGAAGTAAGTCCCTAACCATCCATAAACATAGTGAATGGGGAATATTACTTCCAACTTATTCAGGGTCCGAGCCATAGAAATTCTATTCAGCCCCCGATAAATGCTAGCAAGGGCAGGAATTGCGAGGTTTAGACATTCCTCGTGGGCCAGTTTGCTGGCGGCTACAAACACAGCTGGGCGGATAAGACACACTGCTTCAGTTGGTAGCACAAAGGAGCGCAACCAACAGGAAATAAAGGCAGCAAGGTAGGTCTCCTCGATAAGGGCCTCAGAGATGTTGAGCATCAGAAAGGGGTCCTTCTCTCTCTTCGTTCGCCCTGTTCGAGGAGCAATCATGCCAGACGGGCATGATGTGTTTGTTGGAGCTTTAACTCGCTTTCTGTTGTCATGACTGGGGGGAGGTGTGT
Organism: Selenicereus undatus; assembly: GCA_017589665.1. Taxonomy (NCBI): domain Eukaryota; kingdom Viridiplantae; phylum Streptophyta; class Magnoliopsida; order Caryophyllales; family Cactaceae; genus Selenicereus; species Selenicereus undatus. Next base: position 7,950,807 of record JACYFF010002017.1, on the reverse strand, counting down.
AAATTTGCCGCCCTCGAAACGAAAAGCGTATCCATTTGGAAGCAGTAAGTTGAACGATGCAATGAACATCCTGGCATAGTCTGCGGAATGCAGAGAAGAGGAACGAGCACGTCACTGGAATATCATTATCTCCACGTCCCACAGAAAGGAGTTCTCTGGCGGATGGAACAACTTCTTCGTAGTAAGCACCGTCAGCTGGAAGTCCACCTATAGCTCGCAAATCCCATAAAAAGATTGACATATCGCCGCTCTCTGTGCAAAAGGTGTTGGTAGTGTGGCACCACAGTTCACAGAATGCTTTGAAGACGGTGAGACTCATGTCATAAGAGAACAAGGATGCATACATTCCATCGTAAAGCCTCCATTCCATAAGCTTGTCTTTGTTGCGACCAAGAACGTCTTCAAGCCATTCCCAATAGCAGGGTGTGAAGAAGTTGTCAGAGAAACAAGGTGAAAAATTGCCCCAAGATAGCGTCCCATCCATTATACGATGTCGGAGTAAGGGTGTTGCTCCTTGAGAAGGAATTGAAGATGCAAATAATGGCGAGCTAAGCTTCAGGACTCTCAAAGTTGAGATGACTCCATCTAATCTTTGTATGTCACGGGTAGATTCCACGCTCCAGCATGAATCTACAAGGTAGTTATAGAGTAAAGAACGTCTGGAAGGTAGGGGTGTTGGCATATCTACACAGAGAGTCATCCCTTCTTCAATTGAATCGTCTTCTCTGTCCAGGATGGTAAGAATTGGCTTATTGGGATCGGATGATGAGTCCAGAAAATGGACCATGGTGAAGGAAGAAACGCAAGTCGACCCCAATTAGATTAAGTAAGGAAGTCTCCTGCGAAGAATCGAATCTACGGGGAGAAACGATTCCTCGTCTTAAAAGTCGATCTCACTTCACAATCTAATCGGAGGAGTCGCGGCTCGAAGGAAGAAATTTAAGTTGATTCAGCAGCTTCCTGAAAAAAAAAAAACAAAAAAAAAGGCCGAAAAAAAAACAAACAAAAGAAAAAAAAAACAAAAACAAACGGCCAAAAAAAAAACAAAATCAAAAGGCCAAAAAAAAAACAAAAAAAAGAAGAAAAGGAATCAGAAAAACTGGTGAAAGGACATTGGGGAACGCGTAATCAGAAGGCTCAGCACACGGCTCTGCAATTTCTGAGCAAAGGCATCCAAAGCTACGAAATTACGGTGAGGTGTTACTCTCATCCATACCAACACCTTATCGTAATTTGGTATTAGTTCGCGAATAAAAGGTGTTTCCAGTGCTATGCTACTTTACTTTCCTTCCTCTGCTCCTTCCTTCCCTACCGTGAGCCCCAATTGAAGCTTTCTTCTCTCTCCTCCCTTTCGTCCATTGAAATGATGATGGAGGACAAAAAAAAAATAATAAAAAAATAGAAGCAAGGCCTCGACAATCCTCTCTCTGCCCAAGCCGGCTCTACTTCAGAATTCAATCTTCAAAGAATTTGAGAATGGTGATCAGAGATCCAAAGCAAAGGCTCAAAAATTTTCCCCAAAATTTCATCAAATAAAAGCCTAAATCAACCCCAAAATTTCATCACACCTTTTGGGCATAGTTTTTGAAAGAAGTGCTTGAGATCTGCAACTGATAAACGAAAAAAAAAAAACAATCAACAATGGAAGGTCATGTAAGATCAGCAATGGAAGATCAAAACGCAAATCCAACTTCTATGCCCAGAAGAAGTTAAGGCAAGCAGAAGAAATTGGCCTGAAAAATCAAGGAGGGCTGAAAATAGAGTACGAACGCCTGCAAGAGTGCAAGATGGAAACAGATGATTTTGGGTCATGAACAATCAATTGGAGGCAGCTCCATATGGTTTTTATAGCAACAGGCAACTGAACCTCTATTGTGTAATCAAAATCTTTGGAAAATTATTTTGGTTTTAGAAAGTTTCTCTTGCATATTTGATTCATATCTTTGTACCATCCAAATATTCCAAATCTTCCATTCAACTTTTCTTTCCTAAAAAAAAAGAAAAAAAAAGCAAACAAACAAGCAAAAGAAAAGGATGGATGTTTTTGGGCCCATTTAAAAAAGAAAAAAAAATTCGAGTAAGTGTCAAAAAAAAAATCATCATCATGGGCAGATAAAAAAAAAAAAGGAGGTTACCCATCAAATTTTTCATCATCAGTATCATCAAAGTTTTCGAGATTCAACCGCTTCAGACACGTCAAGTTCGTGTACGCGACCGACTCTCGATGGAGCATTTGTAGAAGGCAAAAATTCTGCAACCAATCGGATGGTGCCACGTGTAAAAATAAAAATAAAAAAATAAAAATAAAATCAGCCAATTACAAATTGCCATGTGTCACGTTGACTTTTGTGGACCGGCTTGGTCAAAATCAAGTACAACCAATCAAGAACCGCCACGTGTCATCGATGATGAAGAAATTAGTAATTATTTTCATTATTTAAAAATAAGAAAATAATTATTGGGCCTAGGCCCAAAACTTAGCTCTAACCCTAGCTGGTAGAGCTTATAAATAAGGGTCCTTCCCCTTCATTTGAAGCATTCAGCATTTGAAGAATTCAGAGCTCAGACGGCAAGGAGCATCCAGCTACCAAGTGAGAAGGATCAAGACTTGCAGAGCTTCAGGAACCATAATCAGCCACTTGCAGATCAAAATCAAGAACATCCTTCAGAGTTCTTCAGCTGATTTGCATCAACCGAGATCAAGCATCAAGCCCTCGGAATACTCAAGTCATTAGGAGATCGAATCAGAGGATCATTTTTATTGTATTAAATTCAGATATGGTACATACACACTACATCAATACAAAATTAAATTTGTTTCTGAATTTCTTGTCTTTATTTATTTTAGACTCGAAATTTGTGTTTACAGATGGATTTTGCTTATAGGTCATATCCTTCTACATTGTAGGAAGCATCTAGTCTCCTTAAACACCTTGATTCTCATTACCCACTGTAAACGGTTCTCCTTGAAGGTCACAAAGGATAATTGAGATACTTTTCATCATATGACGAGTATGTTCATAATCACTTTTTTCATATTCATCTTCCATTATTATCTCAACAATTCCTTCATTATTCTTCAGGGACAATATACAACTTTTCCAAAAAAAAAAAAAAAACCTTCACCTTTTGAGGTTTGGCTTCTTTTAATACTTTCTTTTGTGTTTTGCACCCCTTTGCTTGTCAAAGCTTTTTTTCCTATAAAATTTTGCTTTTTCTTCTCTTGCCATGTTCATTTCCCATTGATGAGGAGCATCCCCACATCCTAGAAATTGTTTCTTCCTTTTCTTTTGTTTATGGAGATCAAGACATTGATGATTTATCCATTTTCTTAAATAAGAAATTTTTGTTCCAAGAGTATCCATGACATCCACTTTATCAAGCCATGTTAGGTATTTTTCATTATGTATGAAATTTATATAATAATGCAAATTGTTATAAACAAACCAAGTTTGGCTTTATTATGCCCAATTTGTAATAATATTAACTTACTTTAGCAATGTAATTTTTAAGATATCTCATGTCCCAGAGGTCTATTTTGTTAATCTTTCTTTGCTACTCTCTAGTTTTTTCTTTAGAATTAAGTTTAGTTCTGACAAATTCACTTTCGATTCCCTTACATAGTCTTTTAAACATAGCAACTAGTACTCTTAGTACATTGCCACCATCTTGGTCTAATGAGTCATACAAGTCAGCTACAGTGCATGCCAAGAAAATTATGTTTGATATAGTTCAGAAAATTTCCAACAGTCCATGTTCTATTCAAATTTAGGGCGCTATTCATTCACCATCTTCCAATGCTTGAAAATTTCTTCTCTACTACAAGCTCCATTGGTATGTAAGATGTAACCAGTTTGGCTAATTGGGGAGAGGCTAATCTCTCCAAAGGATGTGGTTTTCCTTGGAGTGAACCCAAAGTATTCGTCTTACAGGAAGATACCTAGATCTCATAAAATGGATATTTCTTCTAGAAGATCCACCAAATTCTTTTGGTTTTTGAATAACATTGTTAATTAGATTGGATTCAATTTCATCAATGTTGAGTTCTTCTCCGATCTTATTGATTTGACTTTCAGCGATCAATTTACCATATTTTTTTGTCCAGTTTTCACTCAACTTCCTCTAAAAGAACAACATCCGAATCTTTTAGTTTAATTAAATCCATCTATTGATATATTTCTTCTTATAACTTGTCATTGTCCGTCTCTTCAATATTCTCAAATACTACTTCTCTTTTGTCTACGATTGCATCCATGATCTTATTTAATTCTTTAGGACATTGTTCTTTATCAAACATATTTTGTAACTCGTCGAAATTATACTGCTTATTTTCCATCTTCTTTCTCTTACTCTTACTCTTTCTCTTCCTTTTTGAGAATTTCTTAGCTTCTTTTTCGATTTTCATATTTTGGCAACGAAAAGGATTTTTGTTTTTTAGGCTTTGGAGAGGATATTTATTCTGAAATGGAATACTAATACCTAAATCAGATTTTTCAATTTGTGTAACTTTGTTGATTACAGAAAGATAGGTTACAGAAAATTTCTCTTTACCTCTTTAACTTCAATCTTAATTTTTGCTAATTTCGCTTTTCATTCTAAAACTTTGTTAGTGATATAGTTTAACTGTGGTGCTCCTTGAAGGGGATCCTACTTGACTGTGCACAATATGTGACTAATTTGGAGCAAGACAAGTAGATGATAATTCAAGCATTAAATGTAATTAATTAGCTTGATTAACCATTAATTATCTTAATTATTTTTGATCATGTGTCTCTGACACTAAATAAAAGAGGGCCTTGAGTAGTGACTATGAACATAACATCACATCCATAAAATTAAAAGTTTTGAAAGTAAATATTTAAGGATTGGGGTAAGATATGCAAACATGAAAATTTTAGGGCGATCGATAAAAATGGGAACGGTGACTTGTCACCTGAAACTAGTTATAACAAAATATACGATCTTTCAAATTTATTCTAAAAACTACGGACCTAAAAATAGTTTTCACAAAATGCACGATACCTTATCGTAACTATTCCTAAAAATTGCTTTGTTATATCTAAATTAAATGAATGTTGTATATACACCAAGATATTCAAGAATTTGATAAACAAGTCAAAAAAGTTCTACATAAAGTGTTAATTAGAAACAGAAAGTATGCTCACACTAGTTTCGTATTAATGGGGGTAGAAGATAGAGGAAAAGCCAGAATGGTAACTAACTACAAAAAACAAAAAAACTTAACAATAGTACCATCTTTGATGGCCATCATATACCAAATAAAATTCCTTTTCAATAAAATCTAGGAAGGTTCTTGCTTCTCAAAAATAGATTGTGGAAGTGGACATTGGTAGATAAAAAAAGGATGAAGTAATTATTCCTTTAACTGCTTGTAGTGTCCCTCAAGGATTATAAGTGGAGAGTGATGTCATTTGATCTTAAAAATGCACCTCAAATATTTCAAAGAAAGATGGATAATATTTTTAAAAGTCCTAATCACTATTGTCTAGTTTGTATTGATTATCTTTTGTAAGAGCATTGAACAAGATAAACATGATATGACGCAAAGATGCATTGGTTATGGTATTATCTTTGGCAAGAACAAGTGTGTTTATATTGAACATGAAATAGATTTCTTAGGTTTAGAAATAAAGGTTAGGCAAATCATTCTACAAAAGCATATTCTAAAAAAATAGAAATGTTTTTTTGAAAGGATTGAAGATGGGAATCACCTAGACATGTTCCTAGAATGTCTTACCTATACTTCAAATTTCATTAAAGTTTTAGATAAATTGAGAAAACAACTATAGCAAAAGTTCAAGAAAGAAGTAAGTTGAATGTGGACCCCAAATGATTTAAAGATTGCTAAAACATCAAAAGGATATGCAAAATCATCCTATTCTTAACTTTCCTAACAGAAAAGATGATTTAAAGTTTGAGACAAATGACAATGAGAATTGGAGTTCAATACTCAAAAACACAGAATGAGAAAAGCTTTGGAGATATTGTAGTGGAAGTTTATTACAGCAAACTACAACCATTGTACATTGGAGAAAAAACTCCTTGTAGTCATAAGAGGAATTCAAATGTTCTTAATCTTTTTTATTTAATTTTTTAGAGTCACAAATAAATTACGTGAACTGTTTGTGTGAGATGTAAAAAAAAAAAAAAAAAACATATATGCCTATGTTCAAGAAAAATGGTTATAGGACTGGTACACAACCCCATTGACTGTTACAACCATTATTTCTACAATAGTTGGGATTCACGGAGTGCTACGGTCTTCTTCCCTGATAAACCTAGAGTTGGTGGTGCTAGTTCCGGTAAATTAAGTACTTCCAAATTATCCCATTTTGAGAGCTTCAGAGCATACAATCGTAACTTAATGCATGAAAATTCCTGATCTGGAATGTCCATTCTTTTCAAGGTTAACTAAGTTCACAAAATGTATGTTTATAAGAATCCACTGGATTTACACATCCCTTAAAGGACCAACAATAGAACCTCATTTCAAAAGTATGCATATTGAGTTACATTGTGCAATGATTTTTGAGTATAAAAAAACGGAAAGGTTAAACCAACTATTTGTCTTGTTCAACTAGCGGATCTAAGTGAACCTAACAATGAACGACACGATTCATTTCCAGCACGACGGGGAATAGTTAAGGATCCTTCTCCAACAGGCACCTTTGGTTTCTATAACATTTATCACCAAACATGGGCAACAATAGAATGAAGATTAATACTAATGCATTATGTAAACACAATTTTGAATAGGATTTTTGGGAATATGGGTGAAGAATTCTTCGTCTTCTATGACAGTGTTGAAATCAAGACACTTATTCTTTTAGCCCAATTCTAATGTAAGGAAAGCAATAAATGTAACTAAATTTGATTAATTAAACTAATTACTCACTAATTTAAATATAAATATAATTAATTAAACTAATATAAAACATAGCACAATCAACACAAAGCATCACATTAACTACAATAGCTAGCAAAACATCTAATTTAACTAAGAAACCATTAAATCTAATATCTAAGAGAAGAGAGAGAAAATGGAGTACCTTAAAAGCTCAAGAATCCAGCAATGGAGGGGCCTCCATTGTTCGATCAAGAGAAAGAGTTTTGGTGGTGGATTTTCCAACTATTCCTATGAATCTAACTCAAGTACTCCTAATTTAACGCGCTGTCTACCAACACTAAAACCTGTAAAAGTGGGTTTTCAAATCCTAACGTCAAAGACATAGAAAATTAGACATTTACAACATTTCAAGAAATATTAGAAAGAGTAAGAGTAGAAAAGGTTGAGAAGATCATATTAGGAAACTAAATCATCAACTTCAAAGCATAATCACTAACAAAGTAAGCAAATCAAAACACTAGATTATGAACAAAAACATGGGAAATATGAAATTACAATAAGAAGATTTGTCCACAGAAACAAAGTACGGTAGGAATTCGAAACGTGCAACCCATGCTAAATTTCTTCTTCCTTTTGCTTCCTTGGTTTCTAGCAGCTTTTGTGATGGATTAACCCAGCTTTGCTTCATGGTTATCTCAAGTTGTCTTATAGGGCTCACTCAGGTTAATGATTCCAATTTTCAGTACATTTTGCTGCCATTATCCTCCATATGAGCAATTGACTCTATACCTATAAAACTAACAAAACGATAATAAATAACCTAATTTACTCATTATTATGAGCAAAACCTAGGTTGAACAAGATATAAAATTCACACATATTGAACCCAAACAAATACCCCCACACCAAGACTTTCCTCGTCCTTGAGTAAAACAAAACAAAACTACAAAACCTAGCACGGTTTTATAAGAATCACAGTTGCATTTAGCATACGCAATAAGTCCTTTAAACCTCATGGTTTAGCCAATTGGACAAGTGAGGTCTCGTGAGGGTTTGCAGAAGATGGCGTATAAAATTTTGAAATATTTTTAGATTTTTAAAAGGTAAAGCATATACAAAAGGTGAAGGCAAAAATATTTACACATCAAGTTAATTCTATGACCTTAAAAACGAGCTCATGGATTATAATACCACATTAATTTGATTTTTGTTCCACACTACCACCTCATTTTAAAATTATTCCAACTTGCCATTATATTTAAAAAACAAAACCCAAAGAGCCATTCTTCATTATACTGACCTGCTATGCCAGGTAATTTCAACTTGGCTTCTCTCTTTGGTTGAAGGGAAGCAACAGCATCCAAGCTCTCCATGGCCACCATCTTGCCACCGTCTTGCTGTCTAGTATGATGCCATGAAACACAGTTGCAATGCCTTCTTTATCAATTGAATAATGTGGGTAGAACCCTTTTGTGGCTAATTTTAGCTCTCTATAGCTAAATATTTCAAGCTTCAATGAAATTGAACATGAATTTGAATCAAATGGGTTGGTTCTTGAATGGTGGAATAAAGAGTTCTAAAGTTGGTAATAGAATCACTCTAAATCTCATAATCAAAATGGCTTGGTTCTTCAATGGTGGAATAAAGAGTCACTAGTGAAATTTGAATCACACCATGCCCATAAAGTGTTCGATGATATGCCTCAGCTGCTTGTGGTCATATTTCTTATAAAGAATAGCTCCATTATTGCATTTTGCAATGTAGGTTTCCTTCTAATGTCTCAATCAGCAAAACCTTTTCACTTGGAAGGATAAGTAAAGGGAGTAAGGCATTCAAGCAAAGAAATGTGGTATCCATTAGAGCCTAATGAAGCTGTTAAAACTAAGGCTTGGAAGAACCATGTAACCATGTAATCAAATTGCGGGCTTGTAAGAAGAATGAATCAAACTCGGAGAAGCCATTGTTTGTACCTATTTTTTTGCATCTAATTGTGGAGTTTTACCTAATGAAGGTGGAGCTATGTAATGATGAATAAAGAGGCCATTGTTTGTACCTATTTTTTTGCATTTAATCTTTTGTTGAATAGTTAAGGAATGTAAAAAGCATGAATTTTATTTATAAGAGGTTTCTAATATGCAAGCAATGAACGCCTTATAACCATTTAGTACTGAAGGCTTATAAGAGCCTCAAAACTAAGAGGATCCTTAAAAATTTGCTACATTATGTCATTCTGCCTTATAGCCCTTTTGTTTAACAAACTTCAAGCAATCATCCAAAATTGAATTGAACTAGCTTGCATATGTTAATTCAGCATAACTCAATACCTTTGAGTTTCTTCTAGAACCATTCAGTGCTAATTGAAATTACCTCATATATATTTTCTCCATTATTTTAGTGTCATTCTATAGCTTTAGCACCTTCAAACCAATAAGTAACAATCGGTATCATTCAATCGATCCAGTGCTTCAAGGGAAGGGATTTGCTTTGCTGGTTACAACATCCTTTCTTTAAGGGAAGAGACTACTTTAACATCCTTTCTTTTAGATCAACAAACTACAGGGAAGAGATTTTCTTTGCTTATTACAACATAAGGGAAGAGATTGCTTCGAGAGCTCATAAACAAAAGAGCAGGAAAGTTTCTTTCTTTAAGCCTATTGAACGCAGGTGGTTGAAATGCAAGGATTCAGTTACGGTTGCTACTGCTGACTGGGCTCCTAACTGGACTGTTGCTACTGCAAACTAGACTACTGACTGGACTGCTACTGATGTTGACTGTTCTGGTGACTGTGCTGCTGATTGGATTGTTGCGACTATTTACTGGATTGTTGCGACTGTTGCCTGTGCTGCTAACTGGACTGTTACTGCTGACTGTTATACTGACTTTGCTGTTGACTGTAATGTTGATCATGTTGCTGATGTGTTTCCCATATTACTCCTGCTAGTGAATTTTGGTTAGTCTATTTAGTCCAAAAGTTACTGAAATCAGATGCTGGAATATATGCCTCTATGATTGGTGCAGCTGGGCCTCTTTTGGTCTATATTAAAAAAAAACCATACTGAACTTACAGGGAAAATTCATGCTAAAGTTACAAATCCTATTTGAACAACCCCTGGCATCAAGTTTTAGTTTTTACACCACCACCATTGCACAGTACAGGAAAACATGTTGATATACCCAATGCATTTTAGGTATATATTGAAATACCTTAAGTTTTAGGGGAGGTTTAGGAGTGTGAGATTCTTGAGTTGAAAAGGGTTGAGTTGCATCACTTAGTGCTTGGTTTATAGAGAGATCTTCTCTTAAGAACTAAAGGCAAACAAAAAAATATCCATTTTTCATGAGGCATGTTCCGGTGTTTTGGGGGCGGGGGGCTTTCAATAGCCATGTTCAAGCAAAACCTGAACAACATACCTCAAAATTGCATGTTCGGTTTGTATGACCAACTCGCTTGCATTGAGAGCATGTCTTCTTGTGTCCCTTTGTGGACACTCTACCATAACCACTTCCTTACTTGTTGCTCTTCTTCCCTTTCTCAAGCCTCATTTTTAAAACTAGATTTTTCTTTGTGTCTTCAAATGAGGGTGCATGGATTTGACCTCCACATGCTTTAACCCAGATATTTTGGCCATTAATGGGGTTAATTGTCTCTTTATGTGCTTTCTTGTACTTCTCCAAAGAATAGAAATCATCTACGTAGTCTTCAACTTTTAATATTTCCTCTCTCATTATGGCCAGTACATGTCGACAAGGAATACCAGTCAAATCCCATCCTCTACACGTGCATGTCCTCTGGACAAGGTTGACCACAAACCCCTATAGTCCATGACTCACACTATATTTGCCACCTCCAGCTTAGGTTGATTGCCACCATCTACAATTGTCCTTCTCTTTCTCCAACTTCGTGATGATTCGTGGGCAAATCTTCTGATCATATGTTTCAAAGAAATTTTTTTTTCTTCCAACTCTTTCCATGACTGATTTGAAGATGTCTTCAAGGAGGGAGATTATTGGCTTGTACCTAGCCTGCAAATAAAAGAAAAACTAAATGAAATACTCACAAAATCAGCAAAATTAATTCAAATTCCCGAATACTTATATGTAAGTAGCTCTATGATAAAGGCATTAAATATCTCGGCCATGTTGTTGTCAACCGAATCACACTTTTCTTGGTCCTCAAAGAACAACCTATACTATTGCTCGGGGTTTGTCTCCTCTAAAAACCTCCATGCATTTGGATCAAATTACTCCATTGTCTTCTTGTTCATATTGAACTCCACTTCAGTGTTGGACTTTGCAATCCTCCAAAAGATGTCTCTGCATTTAACTCCCTTATACTTCTTCCTCAAGTTCGCATAAACATGCCTTGCACATAACTTGTGCTGTGCTTGGGGAAGGAACTGAGATATACTTTCAACCAACCCTTTCCATTTTATTGATAAGAAATTCTGGTCTACCCTATCCTATCGCCTAACTCTAAATCAGCTGATAACATCTTCATAAACCAGCACCAAGTGGGAATATTTTCCCTCTGTGTCATAACCCATGCTACAGGATACATCTGGTTGTTACCATCTCTTCTGACAACCACTAATATTTGGCCTTTCCAAGGCCCTTTGATGAAGCAACCATCAATAGAAAGAACAACATCGATAACCCTCTAACAAGCCATGCTTTAAGGCCCCAAGCCATATGTATATGCCTGCAAATATAATCTAGTCATTTTCATTCTTCATGATGGCAACTTCAAATGTGCTTCTTAAATTTTGCCTTAAAATCTCATTTCTATAACCTCTAACATGCCCAAATTGAGTTATGTAGTCACCCATCATCTGTTCAGGGTCTTCTTCTTGACTATAAGACACACTTTTAAAGAAATCTCCTAGTTGAGGTCCTGCTTAACCATTTCTCTTAAGACTCGTATTTTTATATTCCAATTACTACCTATTAGTCTTTTCCACTTCTCAATGCTAAATGGCATACAACTATAAGCTTCACTGATGTTTTATTTTGATAAGAGTCCTCATTATCACACGGAGAGGCCCACATCTTCCATTTGCACCCAGAACCCATGCACTTAGCTTGGAATCTTCGCTTGTCACTATGTAACACTTTAATGTCGTAGCCCCTAAGTATTCTATAATCGTCCAAGGCTTCCCTAAGCTGCTTCTTATCAATGAATTTCATTTCTACGACCATGTCAACATCTTCGGCTCTTACATAACGGTTAAACTTAGGGTAACCAATAGTCTTAATTCTTATAGCAGCTCTATCTTCAGCTTCAGAAATGCTAGGACTACTTGCATTTTCGGAATCGTGATAATGCTCAAGAAACTCATCATCATCATATGACCCCTTACCATTTAACACCTTAGCTTTTATCATAACCTCTTTCTTCTTTTCCTCATTTTCCTCCCTCACTTTTGCTTTGCCATGGCAATTTCATCATCAGATTCGGACTCAATGTCCAAATCATTTAACAAGTCATCATCACCATCATCATCCTCACAATCATCTAACTCATGTCGTTGTGTATTAAAGACATCAGACATCTCAACCCAATGTTCATGATTAACATGTTCCACATATAGCTCAATAACTGGTTCTTTGATACAAAATTTAATTAATTCACGAACAGCAACATCATCTTCTATGGACACAAGGGCTTCTTCAAAATATATGTTTGGCTTTCTATAGTAAACTTTCCCGATTTTATGCTTAACATAACCCAATTTCATGATATCTACCTTTCTCTTATGTAAACGCAACTCATCAGGGTCAACAGTCAAATCCTTAAGGTCACCTTCAAGATAAACTAATTCATGAATTCTAACAAATGCACCTCCATGGTGGATATGCAATTTTATTTCCATGGTACTCCTGCAATTAATTAATGAGAGAGATGAGAGATATGCAACCAACAATATTGAACCTTTTTACATATCCAACATTGGAATTAACCATGCCACAAACACAACATACACTAGTGAATGCCCATTCAATATTTCTAAAGACCTAGAAGCCTTTTACATATTACAAACTAAAATTTGAGAACTTAACTTTGAAATTTACCCAAATTCATGTTTTCACAATCACATTCAACCACAATGAACTATAAAAACCCAGACTTAACTAATTTGATGATCATTCATCCAACATTTTTGTCTTTTATATACTTAAACAACAAACCCAAATTATGAACCGAAATCATGAACGCTAAAAACAAGCAACGTACCTCAAGCACTTAATTGTTTACTTCAATTTAATTGTATTCCAGATTTATGAACGACAATAATATATCTCTTATTGATTTTTGAAATCAAATCAATTTTTGAGTCGGGTTTTTTCAATGTGAGTAGCAGGGGAAGTAAGCTCTTGTTCACATTGATCTGTTTCTAGAGGGAAGATGAATGGGTTCTGGTTTGGTCTTTTTTTTTAATTCAATTTTGCCTTCCTTGTTAGGCTAGCCCCCAAAAAATAAGAATCAAGTATTACCTATTCTAATGGTGGTCGATTGCTGAGTGGTAATGGTAGTCTTATTTTAAAAACATAGTGGCAGGCTAGGACATTTTCAAAATAGGGTGGTAATCAGGAACAAAAATTAAAATAGGGTGAAATCATAATATATGAACTCCCTTAAAAATCCCGAGACACTTAGGATATGAGTGTTCCCCCGACTCTCATTTTTCACCCTCCCCAACTCAACGTCATGATGGTTATACCTCAGTACTTCATGCAAAGCATATTGACTCTTAATGCTAGGCTAACACTAGGTGGAAAGCTCATTTTTACTTGGCTAATAAACTTCCCATTATTAGATTATCAGCCTCGCATCTCATTTCTTTCCTCTCATTTTCTTTCCCCTCATTTGTTTTCCCATGTGTCTCCTTATGCTCCTTCACTCGCCCGGGTAATTCTTAGCTTATTAGACCTTCAACTCCAAAGGAACAACTTACCACATATTTTGACATCTTCCCTAATTAGGGGTCTTATTTAGATGTGCAAAATACTTATCCAAGCCCAAATATAGTTACACGAGTCAAGCTTTATTCTCACTCTTGTTTTTCTTTTTTCTTTTTTTATTTCACAAGGGTAAAGCTAGAAGTCAACTATTCGAGTAGAAAGCCCTCAACCCAAATTCTAAGAAACAAAACCCAATAGTCAATGCTCAAGTGTACAAGGTAGGCATAATAGCGCACATGTGAGATAGAGTTTTTTGAAAAATTGGAAATCACACCATAGACAAGTTTTCTATTATGCTATTCTACCTATATACAAGCTAGCAACCAATCCAATAGCACTCAAAAACCAATAAAAAGTCACAAAAATCCCTAAAGCAAAAACTACATAAAAGTTGAACAATTTTCAAACAATATATACAATTGGTACCTCACCCCCATCCCAAAACTCCACAATGTCCTCATTGTGAGAATTGAGGCACCAAAAAGTAATCACATCATCAATCGAACTGCAAACCAAACACAAATTTATGAAATAGGTACGAATCTATGACATTACAAACAAACACAAAACCAAACAACACCAAGTATTTAGGACACAAAATACGAACAACCACACACAAAACAAACCATAGAAAATAAACAAGGGTGATCATAGCCAATTCTACTCAATGTGCTCAACAAGTCCCAAATTTCTTCTCAAAATTAATTGGTCACATAGTCTATAATCTTAAATACTCATAACTATATATATAAAGAAATAAAGAAAGAAAACGAAGAAGAAAGAAGAGTTAGACTGATCATATTAGGTTAGGTGTTGAGTTCACCTAACCTATACCTCACTAAGATGTGCTACAAGAGAATAGAAGAGCATCAGCCACTCCATCAAATCTCCAAGTTGTCACTAGTATCAATCCCTATCAAATCTCATGTCAACTTATAAATGAATAGGAAAAATCCTCACAAAAATGAAAGTAGTCATTAATAAGAAGGATGTTCCAAAGAAAGTACATTACCAAAACAGAAGTGAGAGCTCTCTTGAGCTTATCAAAGCTTTGGGCCCAATTATAAAGTTACACACATGTCCAACATCACTCAATGTAGAGGGTAATGGCCTAAAAGATTCAAAAGAGGCATGAATGCATAAATTAGGCATGAATCTAGAATCCTATACCCAATCCGAAAGTCTTACAGCCACATTAAGCTTATGAGTCTAGTCTACATCAGAGGCATACATCATGCAAGTCTTGAACTCAAGGAAAATGGACATTGAGGGGTCCATGAAAGAATCAAACAATGATGAAAAGGGCAAGATAATAGAAGTGGGAATGGACTCACGGGGACACTTAATAGAGATCTGATTAATAAGTTCCAAAACATGAGGCATGACCTCAACAACCTCCTCATCACAAGGCTCCTCTAAAATAGTCTCCTTAAGTGAATACTCTTTCTCAATGAAAATATCCTTAGAAATGATGATCATATCATGTTCAAGATCATCAAGAACTATATCACCCCTAAGAGCAGGCCCTAGTCTCAAGTTAATGTTTGATCATTAGGGGATGCAATGAAGGATCCCTCACACCCACAAAAGATATTTGATTAAAAAGGTAAGAATATGAGCCAACACCATAGTCAAACAACAGGGAGCAATGCAATCAGGGGGTTGAGGTGGTTGAAAAAGAGGAAGTTCAAGTTGATGCTCACAATGAAGCATAATATCCTCCAAAGCAATAAAGTCATTAGGTAGCTTACCCTCATTATCCGTAACCATCTTAGATGCAGTGCTAAGGCTTCCCTAATTGTGTCCCACATGTATGTCTTATCACATAATCCTCAAGAAGGTCCCAAGCCTCATTATCATTCTTACAAGAAAATTTTCCCCGGATTTAACCATTGTGCTAGTACACACATTCAAACCCTCACAAGCTATTTGGCACAAATTCCATCTCCCTAAACCATGGTGAGGGCATTGGACGAGCAACTCCTTTAAGCTACTCATGTATCCCCAAAAGGGCTCTTAGAGGATTTCATTCCTAAGCTTAATGGTCTTGATAGTAGGGAACTATCTCTTAAGGAAGATATCAACAAAGGAATCCCAACAATTACTAGAACCAACCTCAAGACTATACATCAATGTTTTAGCATCATTTTTAAGAACAAAGGGAATGAATTTTATAATCACAACATCGTTTAATACGCTAGACATGTGAGGCAACAAACACACTCCCTCAAACTCACAAATAAACAAATAAGGATCCTCAAAGTCGATAAATTTAAAAAGCATGTCAACATAATCTGGGTTAAGGTTAAATGTCATATCCTTAGGGATAGGTGGGGGGTGAAAACATGGGGAAAGTTCGGTGAAGATAGAAGCGATCCCTCAATGAACATGGTGGGTTAGGTTCCACTCCTTTAACAATTGACTCACCAACATTAGTAGGCTTGGGCTGAACATTAGTAGGTTAGTTGCCTATCATTAACATCCAATGAGTCACAACTTTTTAGTTTTTCAATTTTTTTAATTTTTGTGGTCTTGTCAAATTTTCTAATTTTTTTTGTATTTTTCAATATCTTCAAAATAAGTAGTTACATTATAAACCAAAAGACAAAATAAAGCAACAATAACAGGAACTACAATAGTACATGATGAACAAAAAGGGGGCATATTTTTAGGACGTGACCCCAGGCAGCGGCACTAAGCTATTGAATAGTATTTTGGGGGGTAGGGTGGAAAATTTTTCGTCCTCTAAAAGGCTATTAAAATCAAGTCACGTATTATTTTAACCCAATTCTAATATAAGGAAAGAACCAAATATGATTAATTAAACTAATTGCTCACTAATTCTAATATAAATATAATTAATTAAACTAACATAAAATAGAGCACAATCAATATAAAACATTATATGAACTAACAATAACTTGTAAAGCATCTAATTTAACTAATAAAGTATTAAATCTAATAGCTAAGAGAAGTCAGAGAAAATGAAGTAACTTAAAAGCTCGAGAACCCAACAATAGAGGTTGGCCTCTACTGTTGGAGCAAGAGAAAGAGTTTTAGTGGCAGATTCTCTATTTATTCAACTAATCTAGCTCAACTACTCATAATCAACCAAAATCTAAAACTTATAAAAATGATTTTTCAAACCTAGCTTCAAAAGAGAGAGAAAATTAGATATTTTCAACATTCAAGAAGGATTGGAAAGATTAAGAGTAGAAAAAGGTGAAAAGATAAGATTACGAAACTAAATCATCAACGTCACAGCATAAATCACCCATAAAGTAAGCAAATCAAAGCATTAAATTACAAATCATAGCAAATATGAAATTGGAATATGAAGATAGAGAGAAAGAGAAAGCATTGAATCATTAACTTGAATACATAAAAAAAATTGATTGTGGCTACAAATTAAGCTAATTCTACCCTAATCTCATCCTTGGCTAACATTAGAACCCAAAACCCTACTTTGAAACCTAAATTTAAAACATGGCCTCTTAAATAAACAAGTGAAGGGGATTTATATAAACCCCAAATTAGCGAACTTAGCATGCGCGTGCCAGATTTTCGGATTTGGGCACAAAAACAAAGCAGGTTTGGAATTTGGCACGGGCAGCACATGTAATATTTCTACCTCCTTTTACCTCCTTGTTTTTGGGCAGCTTTTGTGATAGGTAAACCCAGCTTTACCTCATGCTTATCCTGAGTTGTCCCATTGTATTACCCTGAGTTAACATGTCCAATTTTCAGTACATTTTGCTCCTATTATCCGCCATTTGAGTAGGTGTCTTTCCCTACAAAACCAATGAGACAGTAATGAAATAATTTACTAGTTATTATTAGCGAAGTCTAGGTAGAATAAGCTATAAAATTTATGCATGTTGAACCCGAACAAACAACTTTCAGTTATGATACTGAGTTTACCGAGTATACAAAAGTGGAAGGTGTTATTTCAAAAGATGGTTTTCGATTATCTTTTTGATATTGGATCTATTAACATTTTATAAAGATATCTGCCTGGTTTATTTCAAAAATGTGATCCTTAAAAGATTTAATGATCATCAAAATAATGAAGGACTAGAATACATCATTTGAAAAGAAGATATGAAGAATCGTATTATGGATGACTAGTTTTACCAACATTGAGTGCTTTAAAAAAAGGTAGTTATACCATTATTCTGGTTTATGTTGTCTTGTAAGTGTGTTAGTTAATGTAATATACTGTAGCCATATGAGATACCTTGTAATAGTGTGTATACTGTACCCATTAGGGTATGCCATGTGCTCTGCCTCCTCTATAAAAGGAGAACTTGAGTGTGATGAGGAACATGATCATTTGAGTATACTTGAGTTGAAGAGAAGTAGGGTTTATGCATTTCTCTAAGACCAAACATGTTTGACAATCATGGTAACTTAAGTCCTTCTGCAATCTTGTGATTGTAATATTTCCACTTTCAAGGTTTTATTAAAATAAGCTTCCTAGTAGGAAATATTATTAAATCAAACCTTATATCTTAAATATCACAATATCTTGATTAAAGTTCCACTTTTCCTTGGAAATATAGAACTTGACTAATGACTTCGATTCAAAGTAAGGAACAAAATGGATAGTGTTACACCTAATATAAAGAGGTTGTGGCTTAGATTAGCAAAATTTGTAAGCTAGAAGCCAGAGGAGTGTTAGGGTCTAATGCTAACTAAGTTCAGGTATTGTTAAATTTTCTAATTAAGTTTTATTATTTTGGTAAGATTGGTACATCTATCATCATAGTAAATATAATATTTAAGGTATGGGTAATAGATTGTTCCCCTTGGCTTGTGTTGTTATTTTTGTCCACCTCTCTCTTGTTCCTCTAGGCTGTGACTTTCTTCACCATTCTTAGCTTGACCTAAAACAATTGGGTCACTCATCACCCCTAAATCATCAACATCGAAAATAATTCAGTGCCTATTGTTGCCCTTTCTCCTAAGGACTATTTTTTTGTATGTGAAAAAGGAAATATTTCTTCCTAAAATTCAATATCTTTTTAACAAAGATTTCCTTGCATTCCAAATCGTATAGCTCCCACCCTTTTCCCAAAGGGGCATTCCACATAAACACATTTTCTTCGAGAAGAGGCAAATTTATGTTCTATTCGGCCTCTAAGTCTTTCATAACTTAAGCATTAAAAACACAAACATTCATCCCATAATTCATTCAATAGGCTACTCAACATGAAAACAAAGCCCTTTGGCCACCTTCAAAATATACATGTACTTTTGTTCTACCTTCTTATTCTACTGTGTAGTGTCTATGGAACTACTTTGATGTATTATTCCTTTTTCTCAATAACATTTCTTCATAGGTTCTGAAGTAAATTCATTCCCATTATCACCATGTATAACCTTTACATCTTTCCCAAATTGATTTTTCATAAAAATCAAAAAGTTCTACAAAAGCATGCAAGCTTTACTTTCGTCACATATTAAATAAACCCATACAACTCTTCTAGCAACGTCAACAATAGTAAAAAAGTAATGCACACCAAAAAGTAAATGGAATTCGATAGGCTCCTCAAATATCACAATGTATGAGTTCAAACATATTTTACTCTCACTTTGAGACAATGAACAACATGTTTGTTTGGCATGAAAGCACACACCACAGGGCTCATTCGCTTTAGTAACTAAAGTAAAATCATAATCTTTAGTGAGGAAAGAAATCACATTTTCCATGAGTTTTGGCACCATCTTTACTATCGTTATTTTATTTGCCAACGCCTGATTGTCGTATGAGAGTCCAACTACAACAAGGTCTACAATCCTGACATTCTCAAGAACTTCATACACTTCCTTCAATAGAATGACACACTCGTATCAAATAACCACATTACATTACATGAAAACTTCTCATAACCTACTTCAAGAGTGTTAATTAAGCTCAATATGCATGGTAACTCCTCTACGGTGAATCTGGGCACTAGGTTCTGAGTAGTTTCTACAGTCTCTCTTCTTCTGCCACCAATCAAAGACTAGCCTCCACGATCGCAATGACTGCCTTGTCCTCTTCCTCTGCCTCGACTCCCCCATCTAGCAAGGTACCCAACACTATCATAGGAGCTAGACTGCTTGTGTCCAAGGGTCATGCAATTCGTGTAAGATGCCCTATCATGAGGTGCTTGTGTGAAGGTTTTATCATGGTGAGGAGTGACAAACACAACTGCATTGTGATCTTTGCTATCTCTAGTCCACATCATCCGCTTCTGATTCTCCTGCTATTGGACCATCTTGAAGAACTTCTCCAATGGTTGCACAGGATTAAGAGTTAAAATTTGACCCCTTATATTTAAATACAGATTATCATAGAAACCCATAAAAAATCGATGGGTTTTATCATCTTCTATCATCTTAAAGGTTGTCCCGTAGGTATCATAGCTACACTTAACACACACAACCATAAGAAGAACAAGGAATTTTGATGAAGTTTCCTAAGTCACTCTAGACTCTCATGAGTTTCAAATAGAACTCAATTACTTCTATGTATCCTTGTTTGCAAGAAGCTATCTCAGCCTTGAGTTTATGGACATACAGAACATCAATAGCAGAATATCTCTTCTGGATACTCACCCACATCTTATGGGTCATGTGTTCATAGGCCACATCCAAAAGAAGCTTTGATTCAATAACATTTAGAATCTACCAAGCAATCATCAAATTAAACATGTTACATGTGTTTCTTAGCGAGAGTAGCTATGGATTCCGTTTTGGACATGCTATCATCAATGAATCCGAGTTTATAGCATAAAGGTCATTATAACAGCCTGTTCTAAAGTTCGTAATTCTTTCCATCAAAATCAATGGAGGTTATAATAGCTTTGAGTCCATTCAAGGGATATAAATAATATACGGACTGAGCATCAATGAGAAAATTCATCCCCACCTATGATTGTAATCCCCAATCTCTCTTGTTGTGGAAGAAATAGCCTTGCTCTGATACCATGATTAAAAAATCAAAGATTAGAGAAGATTGATGTTGTTCTGTATTAAAAAGCTTATTCCTTGTTTATTTTCTCTCTCTTTCATTCTCAATTACATGCCTCTAGAGGCTTAGATAATACAAATATCAACCGTAACTTTTTGTACAAGCTATCGGCAAAGAACAAACAAAATTATATGAAAATAATTACAATATTATTTTCCTTAATAGCTTTGGTGAAATAGTTGTTTAAAGTTGTTGCTTCAATCAATCTGCATCTTCAATCCTGAGTTCTTAATAACTTTTTGATCATCAACATTGATTTTTAATAAATGTTCTTGATGGTTGATGCAACACAATGTATGATAAGTAGAGATTGGTTTTATTGATGAATTGAGGTCATGACGATGATCTATCATATGAATTTCATACGAGCTTTTCATTATGCAAATAGCCCTTTTTGCTTAAATCATAATTATCCTTTTATGTGGTTCTATTGCAATCGATCTCTCTACAAGCAGTCATATTTGTAGAAGAAAGATTGCCTACATCCGAATCTCCCTGGACCCCGAGCAAACGGGACCACACTGAGAGTTGTTGTTGTTGTATAATGTAATAGACCTTTACATTCTGTAAATAACCCTTTTGTGTTGTACTTACCCTTTTCATTAGTTAATAGCACTTTACATGTTCCAAAGAAAGAAAATAATTCTCTACAATGTGCAAAGGTATAGTGATTTTTCCATTGTAGAAGATCATTCTTAACGACTTATGTGGGTAGACTATTAACTATATAGTTTGTCAAATTGTCACACTTTAAGCATGAAAGGGCATTGCTCGAAAAGATTGTCATCAAATTGTACTTCAAGAATAGCCATAGAAATTAAGGTCAACTAAAAGACATGAAAAAATATGTTAAAGGCTTTGTTTAGCATATTACAGTTCACAGTGTTTTGTATTCATTAATCTGGACATTGACTCTATTAGTTGTTTTCTTTAGCCAATTGTGTTATATATATTAGCTATCATTTATACATAAGAAGAAACTTATCATATTCCTATCTTCAAAGTTGAAGGTCTCACACACATCTATTGGATTGGTCCAACCCAATTAGGAAAAAAAAGAAAAAAAATTAAGAAAAGGATTTTGAGCCTTGGGCAATAAGTCAGCATATGCCAACTAACTTTGTCCTAATTTGACAAGTTAGTATGCTATTTGAGGAGGCTCTATAGTGCCTCAGTAATCATCGCAAGGAAAATCACTCCTAACAAACACGTAAATCAAGTCATGAGTACTCTATGAAGACTCCCTCAATGTTACTGCAAAGGTCTTTGATTGTTTGCATGTTACAGCTGAAGGACATTGGGTGCTTTGGGTGTAATGGAAAAGCTCAATTTGAATATATTGAGTTATGTGATACTAACCCTTCTTATCTCTATAGGAATTCAATGTCAAAGTAAGGATCTTTGACTTTGGTATTAGCAGAATTGTTCTTTTAGAAAAAATGATATATGTGTTATGTTATTTTATTCTTAAGGTATATTGCTTTGGAAAGAATCTCTTATTCACATCTAAGTGGATTATATTTTTGTGCTATAATATATCTTTGCTTATTACCCACAATCTTGTAAAGATTTTATTTGATCCATTTTAGGAAAGCTGAATTTAACTAATCTTGAGTTTATTTGTAAATTATTTTGATTGATTTCAGTGAGATCTTTGGAGATCAAATCAAGCCCTTTTCTAAGCAATCAAGTTCTACAATTTTTGTCAATCAAGAGTAGGTTTTAGAAACATCAAGGTTCAAATCAATGATTTAGGATTCTTGGTTTAATACATTAAAGAATGCATAGTTGAAGTAGATGGCAAGACACAAGAAAGAATTACATCATGGAAAGACCTCAAGCGCAATAATCTCTAATACTCTTGTGTAGTTATTGTTCTTTTGATTATTTGTAAGGGAAATTGTAACAAGGTGGGGAAACTTACTTGAGTAGTTAGGTATTGAGAGGACAATACTTAATGAGTATGCTAGTTGGGGTTCCTTAGTTAAGCAAGGTTGGAATGCTAGCGAGTGTGTAAAGCCAAGGTCATTGGTGTGTACTTTTTAAGTGAGCAAAAAGTGATGTGATTAAATCTTACCGGAAGAAGTGCTTAGGCAGTTAGTAGCCCTGTTTGGAACGGCGATCATCATAAACATATCCTATGTTTTGTCTCACACTACCCTTTAACTCTGTTTATTATTAACATTGGTGAATAACCTTCGAGGTCGTCTTATCTAACATTCGCAGTGCAGGATCAAAGTACGTTAAATTTTAAATTTTTATATAGTCTGGTTTTTAAGATATCATTATGTTCAACCCGCTCTAGGGTGATCTAACATTGCCTTTTCGAACCTTCGATTGGTATCAGAGCTAGTCCACTCACATTAACTTAATTGCTTTATGGAAAAGATCATGGTTTCCATTAAAAAAGCTCTTTCACTAGACCTCCTTTATTTCGTGATTCTAATTTTGCTCATTGGAAAAAGCTTATGCAAATCTTCATCAAGGACCAAGAATATGAGCTTTGGGAGATTATCTCCAAGGGTGATTTTGTGACTATTGTGAAGAAAGGCAATGAGATTGTTCCAAAGCCCAAATCAACTTTTACTCATGAAGAAACTGAGAAAGTGGCTAAAAATTATATAGCATTGAACATTTTATTTTGTGATTTGGATTCTAATGAGTTTAACCATATCTCTACTTATGATACAATCAAAGAAGCTTAGGGCACGTTATAGACTATCTATAAAGGGACTAGTTAAGTTTGAGAATCCAAAATCAGTCTCTATTTCCATCCATATGAGCTCTTCTAGATACAATATGGATGGTCAATCAAGGACATGTATATGCACTTTACTGAGATAATTAGCAACCTTAAGTCCTTAAGGGAAGCATACACCAATGAGGCGATAGTGAGAAAAGTGCAGCGATGTCTTCCAAGAAGCAAGTGAAGGAATTGCATTAAAGTCCAACAACATTGAGATGCAACCTGAGGAATCTAAAAATGATGAAGATGAATCATTGGCTATGATAGCCAAAGTATTCAAAAAGATGTTTCAAAAAGCATCCAGAACTCAAAGGAATTTAGAAAGGGTCAACCTTAAAGAGGAATGAACAAAACCCCAATGGTAAATTTTCCTCAAAAGTTGATACTAACCAAAACACTTGTTACGGTTGTGGGCTTTTAGGTCACATGATCAAGGATTGTCCAAACATCAAAAAGAAGATATGATAAAACCAAATTCATGTCTATGGAAGTAGGCAAAAGAGTTCTAGTTATAGTATGGATTGATAGTTATAGCTCTAAAAGTGAAAATGAAGATGAAGAAATGGCCAACCTCTGTCTTATGGCTAGAGAAAACATTCAAGAAAGTAATCAAAATGAAGAGGTAACATTATCATATATCCTTACTTTCATAAAAGAATATCTAGCTCAAGGTCTATTAATGTGTGTTAAATATGAGCAAGAACATATATCAAAAATCAAGTCCCATGGAAAGGAAAACAAATATTTTAAAAAGAAAATGAGAACATGTAGAGATTTTATGAACATCTACACCCCAAAATCAATGAACTTGAGAATGAGAAAACCACTGTGCAAAACAAGTGTGATGATTCACACAAGTCTCTGTTGAAACTTCTAAGGTCATACAATCACTCCTTTATTAAAGAGACATCACATAAGGAAACGTAAAGTAGATCTAGTTCCAAAATAGTAACCTTGGTCACAATTACCAAAGTTACATTGTTTATCAATGAAACCATAGCTACTTTGGTCATAGGTATCTAGGCCATTCTGATCCTGGTAAAGGTTACAAGCACTATAGAACATTCAATGACAAAGAGACCTCTTACAAGATTCCCAAAAGGGTCAATATCCTTAAGGTTGGACATTGGTTAGCGTCCCCTAAACACTACTATCAAATCATGCATGAAGGTTTGAATTTTATTTTTACAGGTGTGGCTAAAAGCAAAGTACAATCTCTGGTACTTGGACATTCGATGTTTCGGATATATGACTAGAGGTGCCCTAATGTTTACTAAGTTTTGAAAGTAGAAATCATGTAAAGTGACCTTTGGAGATAATGGTTGAGGTAACAACCTTGGCATTAGTAAGATTGGTAAGTATTCTACAAATTCTATTGATAATGTCTATTTAGTTGATGTATTGAAATACGGCTTGCTAAGTATTTCATAGCTCCGTGATAAGTGTAACCAAGTGTGGTTTGATGAATCCCAATGTGCTATGGAAAATTCTAGATCCAATGACATTATGTTGTATTGTTCTAGATTAGATAAGGTGTATGTCATAAACCTTGATCATATATCTCCTATGCATCTTTCTTATCTAAAAACATCCCTTGATGATGCATGGCTTTGGCATTGTAGGTTAGGACATGCTAGCATGCATACCCTTCATAAATTAGTCAAGTATGATTTAGTAAGAGGATTACTCCCTTTCAAATATGAGATAGGACCTCTGTGTGGTGCATGTGTTAGAGGTAAGCAAGTACGTTCTTCTTTCAAACCTTTCAAGAATGTGTCTACCTCATGTTGCTTGAAATTATTGCATATGGACCTATGCGCACCAATCCGCATCAGATGTTTAGGATGTAGTTCTTATATATTTGTTATAGTGGATGATTATTCTAGATTCACAGGGTGATCTTTTTCAAAGATAAAATAAAGCACTTAAGGAGTTTGCAAAGTTATGCAGAAAATTGCCTATATCAAAGAACTTGTTAGTTGTTGTCATTAGGGCTTAGCATAGAAGAGAATTTGACCAAGACAAGTTCATTAATTACTATGACAAGAATGGTATTTCCATAACTTTTTAGCACCAAGTACCTCATAGCAAAATGGATTTGCTGAGAAGAAGAATCGAACATTGGAAGACATGGCGAGAACATTCATATGTGAAAATGATCTTCCAAAAGTTCTTGTGCATTAAGGTTGTTGATATTGCAAATTATATACTTAACAAGTGCCTCATTCGACCACTCCTAAAAAAGACACCAAATGAATTGTTCAAAGGTAAGGAACCAAATGTTTCATATTTCAAAGCCCTTCAAAGTAAGTGCTTCATCCACAACAATGGTAAGGAAAAATTTAGCAAATTTCATCAAAGGAGTGATGAAGATATATTTTTTGCCTATTCCGTTATTACTAAAGCTTATCGTGTTTACAAGAAATGTGCCAAGGTCATTGAGGAATCTATTCATGTTTCCATTGATGACGCTAAGGATGGTCTTGCTAGTTCATCTTCATTTGATGATTTTTAGCCAAGCAACTATGCGGATGATGAAGATGAAAGAGCCCTGGACAAAAGTAATCACCAATGTGCTGCTCATAATGTGGGCTAAAGTCCAGATCAGGGTGATCAAAGTCAGCGTGATGACATTGAAGCCTCTGCAGAAACCTCACAAGATGCTTGCAAGAGGCCCCAAGTTGATAATGAGCCATCCCCAAGCATCTCAAAAGTGAAAACCATTCCAGTAAAAAAAACAAGGGATTCAAGTATAAGTCTGCCCATCCTTCGGACAAACTACTCACTGACCTCAATACAAGTATAAGGACACGTACATCCTTGAGAAAATTTTATGTATTCTTTTCATTTGTTTCTCATATAGAATCAAAGCACTGTGCTAAGGTATTAGGAGACCCAGACTAGACATTGGCTATGCAAGATGAACTCAACTAGTTTATGAGAAACTAAGTTTGGCCCCTCGCATCTAGACTAAAGGACCACCCAGCAATAGAGAAAAATGGGTGTTTAGGAACAAGTTATATGAATTTAGGATAGTGGTTAGGAACAAAGCCAGATTGGTTTCAAAAGGGTACAGCCAAGAGGAATGGATGACTTTGATGAGACCTTTCCACCTGTGCCCAGATTAAAAGCCATCTGCATATTATTAGCATTTACATCTCACATGGGTATCAAGTTATTTCAGATAGATCTCAAGTGTTCTTTCTTAAATGGTTTTTTTAACAAAGAAATCTATGTTGGGCAACCCCCTGAATTTGGAAATCCTGAATTTTTAAACCATGTTTTCAAGCTTCATAACGCTCTTTATGGCTTAAAACAAGCCCAAAAAGCCTTACATGAATGCCTTAGAAAATTTCTCCTAGAAAATGATTTCACACAAGGAAAGATTGACAACACCCTTTTCGTTCAAACAAAGGGGGAAGACTTCCTCATTATTCAAGTTTATCTGGATGATATTATATTTGACGTTGTTGATAATGTTCTATGTCAAAAGTTTTCCAATTTGATGAGTAAGGGCTTTGAGATTAGTATAGTGGGAGAACTCATATTCTTCCTAGGGCTTCAGATTAAGCAATGCCGATGTAGCATATTTATCAACCAAGGTAAGTATTAAAACAAATTTTGAAGAAATACAAGCTTAATGAAGTCAAGCATGCTAGCAGTCCAGTGGCATTGAATATGAAATTGGACCTTGATTAAAGTGGTAAATCAGTGTCCTAAGTCTATAGGGCCATGATTTAGGGACATGATTGGCTTATTACTTTATTTAACAGTAAGTATACCGGCTATTATGTTCAGTGTATGACTATGTGCTCATTTCCAAATTGCCCCTAGAGAATCACATTTAACAGCTATCCAAAGAATTTTCAGATACATTTCAAGAACCAAGGACATTGGTTTATGGTGTCCTAGAGATGGAGATTTCTATCTTGTTGGATACTCAGATGTAGATCATGCAAGCTATAAGGCAGATGAAAAAGCACATCAAGATACTACCAGTTGCTTAGACATTCCTTAGTCTTATGGCATTCACAGAAATAAAGCTTAGTAGCTTTATCAACAGCTAAAGCTGAATATATAGCAGCAAGGGCATGTTGTGCTCAAATACTCTAGATCACACAACAATTACGAGACTTTGATTTCGAATTTCAAAATGTTCTGATTCGGTATGATAATATAAGTGGACTAAATATTATAAAAAATCCAGTCCAGCACTCAAGACCCAAACACATTGAAGTTAGGCATCACTTCATATGAGATCATGTTGAGAAAGGTAATATCATTCTTGAATTTGTTCATTCACATTTATAACTAGTTGACATTTTCACCAAACCACTTGCTAAATATTAGTGCAATTTTATTCGAATAGAACTTGGCATTTTGAAAATGGATACATGAATTGAGGGTGAGGATCCCTCAACAAAAGTCCAATGTGCTAAAATATTACAAGTTATCAGCAATGACATTGGAACAAACATTGAGACATTATCTCAAAGTCCATACCAAATCTATGTTCTCAGACTTTAGATTTCTATCTAACATATCAATTATGGCAAGTAGTTGGAACCTGTGGATTTAAATTAATTAAATGCCTCAACAACTACTATTTTTTGAAAAATGTGGATTTTCATATCTTTTCAAAACCAATTCTCTCTCTCTCTCTCTCTCTCTCTCTCTCTCTCTCTCTCTCTCGCTTTATAAAGGGCATTGATGCACTTCCCTAACAACCGTCCTTGATCCTATCACGTCTTTACTAATCCTCTCTTTCTCTCCTGTAAACTCTCAAATTTCTCTCTCCTCGAAACCCTCAAAATCTCACATCACTCACTCTGTCTCCTATCCAAAAAGCAATTACTACCTTGTCTTCCAAGCATAAAGGAGGAGCCCCTACTAAAACCTTCACCACTTCTGTTAAAAGAACCTGCAGTGCCACTAGGATGTAGTATACGATCCGAGAATTTGAGTAGAGGGAAGTACAAGATTGGTTGGTCTTGTTGATCCTGGTTGGGTTGACATATTTTTAAAGACAGAGTTTGGGAGCTTTGGCCCCTAACATTGGGTAAACATCTTTAGGCAAATATTTTTTAGGTCCATCCAACTTTGGGTAAACATTTTTCTTGACCCTACCTTGAGGTTATCCCTCTCCCCCCTCCCCTCCCCCCCCCCAGATAGAATGGTTTAAAGCAGACCTTAAGGAGATTAAGAGGCAGCTTACTAGTTTGAAGGCTGATCATGCCGAGATCAAAACGACATTGGTTAATCTCAAAGGGGTATGTGAGGACTTGGCTCAGTATGCATCCAAGCTCAACAGTTTTGTTTCTAATCTGAAGGTAGAGGTAGGGTCATTGAAGGTGATCAATGATGGGTTTAGGGCAAATGTAACGAGGTTGGAAATGGAATTGAAGAAAGCCCAAGCTGAGATGGGTCGGGAGGAGAACACTGAGGAATATATTGGTGTACTAGAGGCCGCAGAGGAACCCAAGTCAAACACTTCACCTCCCTATCCAGATTTTTCCTCCACTGATCAAGCAAGATGCTCTTTCCTTTTCTGCTTTAACAATTCTTTTTTTAATCTCTCTAAATAATTTGGTTGTTTTTAAACAATGTTTGCCAAACATTTTGTGAGTTTACCCCTTTTCATGAAAGGTAAAAAAGGGAGAAATGGTGTGGACTCAAGGACATTGATGATAAATAATCAAAGCCTATCCGAAACGCTTTGAAAGCTTTCAACGTTCACAGCTAGGTGACTAGATGCACCTTTTGTCCTTTTGTCTTGACTATGCTATATTTTGCTATGATTGCTTCATATACTTTATATGACTTTCATATGATTAATATGTTTTTAACATGCTCATTTGCATGTATGATTTTCAATTTGGAGCTTTGTCTTTCATCAAAAAGGGGAGATTGAAGACTCCGTCAATGTTAATGGCAAGGTTATTGACTATTTAAAAGTTACAACTCAAGGATATTGGGTGTATTGAGTGATAGACAAAAGCTCAATATGAATATATTGAGTTATGTTATACTAACCCATCTTATCTCTACAGGAATTTAATGTCAAAATCAGAATATCTGACTTTCATAGTAGCAAAATCAATTTTGAAAACAGCGATATATATGTTATCTTATATTTTTCTTGAAATATATTGCTTTGGAAAGCCCTTATTCATGTCTGAGTGGATTATATTTTTGTACTACAATATATCTTATCTTGTTATCCAAGATCTTGTAAAGATTTTATTTGATCTAGTTTAAGAAAGTTGTATTTAGTTAATCTTAAGTTTATTTGTTAATTATTTTGATTGATTTTTGTGACATCTCCGGCGATCAAATCAATCTCTTCTCATAGTAATCAAGATCCATTATTTTCGTTAATCAAGTGCCGGTTTTGGAAACACCAAGGTTCAAACTGGTGACATTGGATTCTGGACTGAATAAATTGAAGAAACAGCAAATACTACTCGAATGGTCAAGAAAGTTTCAAATATATAAAAGGCAAAGTTGAAGTAGATGAGAAGACATAAGAAAGATTTACATCGTGAAAAGACCTCAACTGTAATCGTCCTTAATACTTTCTTGTGTACTTGTTGCTCATTTGATTATTTGTAAGGGATAATTACAGAAGTAAGTTAGGGAGCTTACTTAGCTAGGAATGAAGAGGTGAATACTTAGTGAGTGTGCTAGATGAGGTTCCTTAGTTGAGCGAGGTTGGAAAGCTAAACATTGTATAAAGCCAAGGTCATTGGTGTGTACTTCTTAAATGAACAAGAAGTGGATGTGATTAAATCCTAAGCGAAGATGTATCTTAGGCAGTGACTAGCCCTGTTTTGGAAGGAAAAACATCGTAAACATTTCTTACATTTTGTCCCATTTTATTTCTGCTCTTTAATTTTGTTTATTACTGACATTCGTGACTAACCTTGAAGGTTGTGTTCTCTCACATTAGTATTGCAAGACCAAAGTACATTGAAGTTTTATAGTCTTATCTTTAAGATATCACCCTATAAACCCCACTCTAATGTGATCTAACATTGTCTTTTGGGACCTACACTCTGTGTGTAGTGAGCATGAGGTAGTGAAACAAGCTAAGTATTTAGCGGGTGTTAGCAAGGTTGTGTTTGGGTTGGTATACAACAATTTGGGTGATTGTCTATGTAGTAGTAGAATCAATTGGTGATACTGGCCTATTGTATTAGAGCCCAGATGTAATTTCTGTATTGTTCTTGAATTTTTGTGGGTCTCAAATTAGGGCATATAATTCGAGACTGTTGCTCATTGTACTAATTACTATTCTTATAGTGGAATATTTTAGGTCAGTTTGCCCTGTGGTTTTTCCTCTACACTAAAGGATTTTTCACATTAGATTGGTGTCCTATTTACTTTATTTTTTTGCATTTAATTTCGTATATTATTACCTTTTGGGTATTATATAATAACTAGGTTCCAACTAATTGTTCCTTTGGGTAATCTTAGATCCAGCAAGTAGTATCAAAGTGTGGGCTAGTATAACTAATTGTGAAAACTATACAGAGCTCAACTAGTACCTCAGTTAGTTTCTAGTAAATATTCAATTTGGAAGTCAATGATGGAGAACTTACTTTATTGTAAGCTTGTATAAACCATTCAGTTGAAAGGTACAAAACCCAAAAAGGTAGGGGCTAAATAGTGAAAAAAAATTAAATAGAAAGGTTGTTAATACAACTAAACAATGGGTGGATATCAGTGTATTTCACCTATAGAGCCAAAGAACCTGATCTCCATAACTTATGGACATAGTTAGAAGGTATGTACTAAAGAATGAGTTCCTAAAATAAAAGTGTCCTAGATAAGACATGTGTTATGCTGAAATTGAAAGAAGCATGTACTAATGTTGGGCACTTCATTGATTTTAAAGATATTATTAATCAGGTGTCTACTTTAGAACTTGCTTTGGGGGAAGAGTTATAGGCATTATTTCTCTTGAGTTCTTTGCCGAATAGTTGGGAAACCCTACTGGTTATTGATAGCGACTCAACTCCTGGGGGTAAGTTGTCTTTAAGTACAATCAAACATTGCTTCTTTAATGAAGAGCCCATAGAAAGAAGATGGGTGTTGACATTGACTAGTCTCTTATCACATAAGGGAGAGGTTGAAATAAGAGTTGAGGATTGAAGGGAAAAGGGAAAAGATAATAATAGATCCTAGACTAAGAGGAGAGCTAGTAGTTAGAACGGTGAAAAACCAAGGCATATCAAAAAGTATTGTGACTCACAAAAATAAGGATAAAGGGATAACAAGAATCAGAAGAAGGTTAATGAGAAAAGTTGCAGCAGCCGTCTCACATGAATGTTCTGATGATGATGTTGTTACACTAATGTGTGTAACTAGAGAGTGCGGTGATATTATTGATTATGATGTTGAGTGGGTCATTAGTCTAGCTGCATCGTATCACTATGTTCCCTAGAGTGAATATTTCAACTCTAATAGGGCTGAAAATTTTAGTAGTGTCAACATAGGTAACAATAGCATTGCTGATATTGTTGGGATTTGTGATATATGTATTCAAACCAATATTTGTTGCACAACTGCTCTAAAGAATGTGAGACATATTCAAGATGTGAACCTAAATATGATTGAGTATTGTCGTGAGGATATCTGGAAGCTCACAGGGGTTATTTACTTGTTACTAGAGGCAAGTAATGTTATGCACTCTATAAGACACGCATGAAGGTGTGTGGTGGGTGGATTAATGTTGTTGAGGATGATCCTTCACCAAATCCCTGGAATCGCAGGGTGGCCCCTACGAGTGAGAAAGGGTTGAAGATTCTAGCCAAGGAGTCTCTTATTTCTATATCAAAAGGTAAAAAAACTCAACTCTTGGGATTATTATCTATTTGGTAAGCATCATAGATCTTTTTTTTCACAAACACCTATAGCGAAAAGAAAACAAGTTAAAATTTATACATTCTAATGTTTTTGACATATTTAGGTGGAGTCTTTACACTGCAATGAGTATTTTGTCACCTTTATTGATGATGGTTCATGCAAGACTTCGATGTATATGTTAAAAGTAAAAAGTGAGGTATTCCAAAAGTTTTAGCACTTTCATGCCATGGTGGAGATAGAGACAGGGATGTCGTTGAAGGCTTTCCTAATAGATAATGATAGAGAGTGCACCTCTGTTGAATTTGAGGAATACCGTAGAATGGCATTTGTCATGAGAAAATGAAATCTGGTACACCCCGACACAATTGAGTTGCAAAAAGGATGAACAGGACCATTGTGGAAAAGGTGAGATCAATCCTCAGAATGTCCATTTTAATAAAGACATTATGAAGGGAAGTTGTTCATTCAGCTGGCCACTTTAGCAATAGAGCTCCATCAGTTCCTTTGCAATTTGATATTTTATAGGGCATCTAAACTAAAAAGAATGTTTCTTATGACCATTTGATGGTTTTTGGGTGCAAGATGTTTATGCATGCGCCAAAGGAACATAGATCAAAACTTGACAAAGCCTCCCTCATGCGTTTCTAGGCTATGGTGATGAGAAGTTCGGCTATAGATTATGGGATCTAGAGAAGAGAAAAATAGAGTAAAAAGTAAAGATGTTGTCTTCCACAAGCATAAGACCATAGTTGACAAACCAGAATCTATCTCATCTGGAGGTGCCATAAATGAGGAAATAGCATTAGAGATATAACTCTTAAGTACTACAGAGCGAGCTACAAATGATACTATTGCTAATAGTGGTCATGATCAAGAGGAACAATCTCCTTAAGTTGGTGGAAATCCTCATGTAAGATCGCCAATTATCGACCAGGTATCGAATTCTGAGTATAATCTTCTAACTAATGAAGGGGGATTAGAGAGCTTTGAAAGGGTACAATCTTACAAGAACAAACAGTGTTGGATTTAAGCAATGGATGAAGAGATGAATTCTTAAAAAGAATGACATTTATGACTTAGTAGAACTTTCAAAAAGCAAAAAGGCACTCTGAAACAAGTGAGTCCTCAAGTGAATAAAGATGGCAACCAAATCGTGAAATAATGCTCAAGTGATGGTAAAAGTGTGCATTTAAAAAAGGCATTGACTTCAATGAAATGCTATCTCCTGGAGATATGAGTTCCATTCAAGTTATACAAGAATGGACTGCTAGTTTGGATCTTAAACTTGAGCAACTAGATGTGAACACTATAATTCTACATGGAGACTTATAGGAGAAAATCTATATGTATTAACCTAAAGGTTTTGAAATTGAAGGGAAGAATCATATGGTTTCTAGGTTAAAAGAGAGTATGTGTGGTTTAAAACAGGCTCTTAGACAATGTTACATGAAATTTGACTCGTTCATGAGGAGTCAAGGCTATTAAAGGACATAAGTTGATCACTGTGTGTAGATTCGTCAATTTTTCGATGATAACTTTATTATCATGTAGCTTTGCATTAATGACACGTTGATTGTTGGGGAGAATGCTCATTTGATTAGCAAATAAAAAGAGTTATCCAAATCTTGTAACTTAAAGGATTTGGGTTTGGCGAGGCAAATTTTCGGTGTGGATATTACCTGAGATCAAAAGAACAAGAAATTATAGCCATCACATGAGAAATATGTTGAATAGTTACTTAAACAATTCAGCGTAAAAAATGTCAAGCCAGCTAGTACTCCACTTACCGCTTGCTCCAAGTTGAGCAAGAGAGACTGTCCACAATCGAAAGAGGAAAAATTAGAGATATCTAAAATCCCTTATGCCTCTGCAATCAATTCAATTATGTGTGTTATGTTATGTACCTGACTAGATATTAGTGATGTCATTGGTGTTGTAAGCAGGTTCCTTTCCAACACAACAAAGGTTCACTAGGAAGCGGTTAAGTGGATCTTGAGATAATTGCAAGGAACAACCAAACTCTGTCTGCAGTTTGGAGATCTGATCCAATTTTTGAAGGTTATGCTAATTCTGACATGACAGGTTGTCATGATGGTAGGAAGTCCATGTTAGGCTATGTCTTTACTTTTGTAGGGGGAGTTGTGTTATGGTAGTCTAAATTGCAAAAGTGTGTGGCTCTATCTCCAATTAAAGCTAAATTTATCGTTGTTGTTGAAGCGGGGAACGAGATGTTGTGGATGAAGCAATTTCTTCAAGAGTTGAGGTTGAAACAAAAAGCGTATGTGGTGCTTTGTGATAGTTAGAGTGCTATTGACCTGAGTAAGAACCCTATGTATCACTCTCGCATGAAACATAGATGTGTGATACCATTGGCTGCATTCTATTACCGAGGAGTAACTAATGGTGTTGAATAAGATTCACACTGATAAGAATGTTGCTGATATGTTGGCCAATGTCATTCCTATTGGCAAGTTTGACTTGTGTACGAGGTTAGTTGGGTTGAGCTCCAAGTAACATAACGAATAATTGAGGTCTTCCCTTACGCTGGAGGGGAAGATTTGTTGCATTGGTCTAGCCCAAAAAGAAAAAGGAAAGTCTTGATTGATTGCGTTGTCGTGGGTTCTATTGTGCCTTGGTAATCAAGCACATGGTTTTTCCACATTCCAAAGTGGATTAAAAGGCTATTGAGCCTTGGGGAACAAATTGGCATGTGTCAACCGACTTTGTCATAAGTTGGCAACTTAGGATGCTATTTAAGACCATACGAAGCCATTGGCTGGCCGGGGGGAAAATGGGTTTGGCGAGCCCATAAGCCGCTCGCGCAAATGCAACAGTGGGCTCAACTCTCGCGGCTCACCAAGTGGCCCACTCGTATTTTTTTATTAGTTTGCGGCATGAAACAACGTCGTTCCACACCGTTGACTAAGGGTTTTTTTTTTGCAGTTGTTGGAAAATAAAAAAAGGAAAATGATTGTAATGCACCCTGACTTTGTAGCCGTTGGAGGCCTGAATTTATGGTCGTTCGAGCACAGACACACTTTGTTGGTTTTTATTTATTTATTTTTTTCATTCAATTAATTTGTTTCTTCTATAAATAGCACTCATTTGAACCATTTTCAAATACACAAAAATCTCAATTTCTCCCACGCATCCTAAAATCATGAACAAGTTTGTTATAATATTTTTGAGTTTTTTTTATTGAAAAAGTGAAGCAATCTAGTAAGTATTTCTAATTTATATTCAATGAATTTCTTAATTTTGTAATTATAAATTTGGTATTTAAATTTCTAATATTTTGGTTATTTTTTTGGGTAGAGAAATTGGAGGTGCTCGTAGCCAAGGAAGAAGTGAAGAAAATTGTCAGTATGAATTATTTTAAAACTCGGATATTTTGTTATGCATTAGTCTATATCTTATAGTTACCTAAAAAATCTAATATAATTAATTTAAATATGCATGGTTACGTTATTGAATTATAAATATGTTTTCATATGTTAATTTAAACGTACGTAATTTTAGTGAGATGAATTTGTGAAATGAATTTTTTATTCATTGACGTGTTATTTAAATTAACATGATTTGGTTATTTAAGTGTTGGCATGTTAGTTAAAATAATTTAGTTTGTTAAGTTTTGGAATGATAATTAAATTGTTTAAAATATTTTATATCTTGAAAAAAAGAAGATAAAACTAAAGTTGGTCAAACAATAATGAATTTTACAAAAATCAATTGGCATGTTAATGAATATGACATGAATGTGTGAATTGATTTTGAGGATTTTGCATGTGGGTAAAAATAATGTATTAGTTTTGGTATGTTGGTCAAATTATTTGAAATACTTGATAAAGTTAAAAAAGATAAGTGAAGTTTATAAATACGTTGGTATGGTTGAATATACAATTATATTAGATATGAATTTAAAAAATTGAGGTTTGGTAACTAAAATTGATATGATTTGATTCATGAAATATAATTTTGAATATGATGA
>JACYFF010002017.1:7883366-7913958 GCA_017589665.1 Selenicereus undatus | reverse complement strand
TGATAGTAGATTAGTTACTTTCGTATTTAGTGACCTTGATCTCATCCTCGTCCATGAGGACACGACCCTCAAGTACTACGATGAAAGTCTTATACTTGCAGCATGTATTTTTCACTCAGAATTCTCGTACATCTCATAAGATGATGCTGAGGGAACAAAAGCAAAGGATCCATGAGGATAGAATAATGATGATGAAAACCTCAACAATGACTTTTAAACAAGCCGCATATTATGAGCAAAGAAGAGCAAAATTCATGCAAAGGAGATCAGGGCATTCATCATCAACTCGGTTGTCTCCCCTCTCCCTCATTATATGGATTACAAGAACGACGTAGCTCATCTTAGGTTGCAAGATATTACTATATGACTTTTATTTACCATGTGCTGTCTTAGACATGAGTTGGTGTAATCATGTACTAATATGAATTTTTGAAAATGGGCATGCCCATTGTAGTTTAATGAAATGATTGCTCTTCTATACATTAACGTTTAATTATTACTATGTTGCACTAGCCGTTTATAATTATTTTCACCAAAAATACAATTTTTCTACAATACATTTATACCTAATTTATGCTCAAAATAATTATTATTTTTAGATTTTTAATCGATGTTATATTGTTTATAGCTGTTGAATAATTCAGGAAAAATGCAAAAAAAAAATGAAAAAATGTTGAGAAAGGGAGTTGGGCCCAATTGTCGTAAGCTTGAACCTGGTTCTCTCTCATAACCAAATCGACATGACCCAAAAGAGGCAAAAATAAAAAATAATAAGACAAAATCCTAATTTCTACCTAGACCTGGTAAATGGGTCATTCGGTTCGGGTACAGATTGATTCAAATTCGGGTCGGGTCATTTTCGGGTTAAGTGACATTTCGGGTGTTTTCAGTTTGGGTTGGGTATGGTTCGGGTTGGGTCGATTTCGGATCAACCAATTTTTGGTCAAATACGCTCATCATGCCAAAACAATCAACTTTGCAGAAAATTTCGGGTCGGGTCAATTCGGGTTTCGGGTCCACTTTCGAGTCAACATATTTCGGGTGTCGGGTCAGGTATGGATTCAGGTCGTTTGGTTCGGGTTTCGGGTCTCGGGTTAGTATTGCTAGGTCTATTTCTACCCATCCCCACGCGCCCCTCCCGTGTAAGCCCCTCCCCCTCTTATCCCTCATACTCTCTCTCCTCTCGCTGAAGAGAACCGCCGACACCCCTCATCAGAATTCTTTCTCTCTTTGAACCAGACCACTAGTACTCACACACCACGCATCAATACCATCTCCTTTATCCATCTCCACCATCATCGAGCACCAACCAGCAAGCCACGCGTTGCCACGCCAACAACTAGTGCATCAATCATCCCATCATCCACATTGCATGAATTCCAAGGCCAAGATCGAAGGCAAGCGACTATATATTGTGAAATAGTAGCGAGAGGTAAGGCTGAATCTAGGTTTTATTTAGGGCTTAAGGAGTTTTAATTCGAGTTTTAGAAAATTTTATGATTAATTTTGAGTATTGTTTTAGAAATTTAGGGTTATGTTGTTGGATCTCTCAATTTTCATTTCAGTTTTAGATTTGTGTTTCAGCTTTAAATTCATGAAATTAGGCTTGACTTTGTTAATTTGGATTGACATTTATGATCTTTAACCTACGATTGCAATAGTTTTGGGTTCAATTTTGATTAATTTCAGCTTCCTTCTCCTTGTTCCTCTATTGTGTTTGCTCTATTTACTGTTCTCTTCGATTCTGTTTGTTAGATTGCGGCTTTTGGGTTGTGATTGTTGCGGATGTTAATGTGGATTTTATTGGTATGGATTGATGTGGCTAATCTCCCTTCCCCCTGTTCATCCTCTATGTTTCTGATTTAATACAGGGGTATGTTTCAGTTTATATTGGGCTTTCGAGAACCTCCAGTAATGAAGGTTGAGTGTAGGCAAGGGCTAAGTTCAAGGTGAGCATGGATGCCCATGGCTACCTCTGTTGTTTCTCCTTCTTCTCGTTGGTTTGATGCATTTGATTATGGTGTGTGATTTATGGGCTTGTGAAGCTAGAATGATGGTGATGCTCAAGTAAAGAGAACTTGATGATTGTAGTGCAGCTTGGAAGGTGTTTCTGTTAGTTGTGGCTTTCGTTTAGTCACTTAGTGTTATGCTCCATATTCTATGTTACCTCGTGCAAAGTTGAATGGTGATCTAGTATAGCTTCTTAATTTATTGGTTTGACTTTGAATTATTTCATTTATAATAGATAAAATTGCATTAGGTTCACAATTGAGTAGTTCATTCACCATGATTTGAAATGTAGCTAGTAAGTTAGGTGACCTAATTTCATCCTCATCCCAGAGAACACGACCTTCAAGTACCACGATGAAAGTCGCACACTTGTGGCGTTAAATTTACACTCAAAATTCTCGTACAAGTTTTTGGCGCCGTTACCAACATCGACGACATGAAATTTGGGTCACATTTTCCCTTTTTTTGTTGCTTTGTTATTAGTTGTACAAGATTTATCTTGCTTTCTTTATTTCATTATTAATAGTGACTTAGTTTAGTTTAATTCTTGAAAAATTAAAAAAAAGTTAGAAAAGAATAAAATTGGAAAAAAAAATTGGAAAAATTTTGAAAACACCTAAAAATTAAAAAAAATTGAAAAAAAATTAAAACAAAATGGCAAGTTTCCATTTCTCTTAATTTCAGCAAGAAACATTTTGGCGATATTTGAGTAGATTGAGTGAATGTTGTGCTCAATGTGTTCATCAATATTTTGAGAAGTGGAAAATTTGCCAAATGATCTTTGAGGGTCTTAATGATGAATATCGGAGTCATGTTGAGACTATGTACCCCGAGGATTTGGGATACTTGTTCACTAAGAGTCCTGATGAAATTTGGGATTTCTTGGAATATTTGGCTTACGACACTTGGGAGTATGACAATGCTAGAGCGACCTTTAGTCACCCCATTCCCGACCCTTATATGATGCATACTACACCTTTAAATTAGGGTCAGTTTAGTGGTACATCTTATGAGCACTCTCATACTCCATGTGTTCCTGTTTCATGTGATTATTGTTATTCTTCTCACCATTATTTCTAGTCTTGTCCTCATGTTACTTATATAGACTCTATGATTGATCAAATTGAACAAAAACTGGAAAACTATAGGGTGTCTATGGAGAACATGACAAGAACATTCATTGACCAATTCTCAGAGTTAGTTAAAGGTTATGTAGAGCACTATGCCTATTTCATATGGTACCAACATTAGGGAAGGACCTACCACTCCCGATGATGATTTGTGTGGTGAATTTGAGTCTTCTTACCCTTTGAGCTCTAAATCTCGAGTTGATACTCCATTATGTGACTTTGAGATTAAGAATGACATATGTTCACCTTCTTTTACATGTGCATCTCCCCTTAAGACTAGTACTTCTGTGGATGTGAATGAGGTTACATTGCTTAGTGAACTTAGTGATCCCATTTCTATTGAGTCTTCCCTTGACTTAGCTCTCACTCCTTCCATTTCATCTCTTTCTTCTTCGCCCCCCATTCTTCCTTCTTCTTTAGACCCTTCCGAGTCTACTTTTGCAAAGTCTGAGGCTTTTGTGCTTGGGAGTCCTTGTTTAGATCAGACTCTTGATGATAGTTAAGTAGAGAGACTCAAGGATCATTTTGAGGTGAAGGACTTGACTTTAGGTCATCCTATGAACTTTGATTTTCATATCTCATTCGATTAGCCTTCCCTTAGTCCTCTCCCCTCCCCTTTTAGAGATGTTGGACTTCAGTTTGATCATTCAGACGACTCTCAATGGTCTTTACATTCATATAGTCACATCATTGTTAGACATTGACTAGTGCATCTAATTTTGTATGTACACATCTCTCTTTTGATTGAGTTGGAGTTTTGATAAGCTTAAGAGAGCCTAAGTTGCATTCCTTTTATGTACTTGATTTGGGTTACACCTCCTGCTCCTAACTATTTTCTTTTCTATGAGGATTGTGCTTGTATGTTTGATAAGCTACTGCAAGCATTGGTGTGTTTTGGTGAGCAAGAACTTGTGAGTTGAGATGGAGTGGCTGATGCTCCATAGCTCTCCTTGACATCATATGAGTCAGGTGCTAGTTTGGGTAAAATCAGTACCCAACCTGGTATGATCGCTCCACCCCTTCCCAACTCTTCTTTTTCATTTCTCTTCTTTCCTTTTGTACATAATTGTGGATATGTAGGACTATGATTGTGTGGGTGATCAATCTTTAGGAGGAATTTGGGATTTGTTGAGCCAAGTTGGCTATAATCACCCTTGGTTGTGTTATGGCATATTTTGTTTTGTGAATACTTGTTAGTTGTGGATATCTAGGATTGTTTTTCTTTTTGTACGTTTTAATTGTGCATTTTGTTTCTTTAGTTTTGTGAGTTCTTATTTCTCTTTGGTTTTGGTTTTGTTTCATACTTTGTTTTTGTTTGTTTTTTGGTGTCGTAGTGGTTTTGTTTTGGTTTTGTAGTTTGTTTTCTTTTCTTTTGAGTCTTGTTTTGTTTCACGTTTAATTTTCTTTTGTCTTTTATTTGGTGGTTTCTTCCCTATGTTGGGTATTTTTGTTTTTTTTAGGATGCTTTGGTTGTGTTTTGTGTATTGGTGGTATGTTTTTGTAAATATGTGATTAGTCCTTTTTTTTTGTTTTATTGGTTTTATATTTTGTTTTTCTTTTGTGTCTTATTTTGTTTGAGGTTTCATTTTGTTTAATTTGGTACTTAGTAGCTCCTTAGTCTTGTTTTGTTTTTATTTTGGTGATTATTTGTGTTTTGGTCTTGTTTTGTTTTGATTTTGGTTTTGGTTTGTTTTAGAATTTTTTTTGTTCTGCTTTCTTTTGTGATTTTGGTGTTGATTTTGATTTTCAGTGATGTTTTTGGTTTTGTTTTTTATTTTGATGGTGTTCTACTCTCTATATACTTGTGGATTTATGTTGGCTTTAATGTTGTATAGCTTATGTGTTGCTTTTTGGCGCCTTAGTTCTCACAATTAGGATATTGTGGAGTTTTGATGTTGGGTTGAGGAGGCCATTTGTACAAGTTTTTTGAAATTTTTCAAAAATTCAAAAAGATTTGTTTTTCTTTGGGGATTAGTGTTCTTTCTTTGGCGATTGTGATCCCATGTAGTTAGGTTAATGAGTTATATGCAAATAGACTTTGCATGATGAGATGTCTAGTTAAAGATGCAAATTTGGTTTTTCATAATAACCCCATCTCATATGTGCGATTTTGTGCCTACCTAACTCACTTTTTCGTCAATTCTTAGGGTCTTGTTGCTAAGTTGGCATGTGAACTATTTGTTTGTCGAAATTGCCTTCAAAGCTCTTGAAAAACGCAAAAAAAAGGAAAAAGTCTTAAAAAGTGAATAAAAACCCGAGCACCAATGTTCGTATCCACTATCTTTATTTCATATCTTTAATTAGCTTGAATATGTGCTATTTTACTTGATTATGCATATGTTTGGGAATGAAATAAGTGCTTTGCACATTCTACTAAGATCCCTCTTTAGGAAAGACCCTAATATTTGTAAGTCAAGTGGGTATTATTCTTGTTAAAAAAGGAAAAAAAGATAGAAGAAAAGGGAGCAAAGAAGGCAATTAGGCAAGAAAACAGGAATCGTGTTGATGTTAGCAGCTTGATTCATAACGATTGATACACATTTGCACATGCACTAAGATGTACATATCATTGCATATGGTTGTGTGGGGTGATAAATGAACGCCAAAATGCATTTTGTGACTAGATTGTCTTTTGACATTACATTATATTTGTGTATAATTTGGTGATTTAGTTAGTAGGGTCTTGCAATTGTCTGAGTCATGTACATAATTTTCCCATTACTTGTATATATGTTTATGTTTCTCAAAAGATTTTTGTGGGTATTTCACTTGAAAACCCTCACGAGACCTCATTCGTCTACTTGGGAACTAAGGGGTTTAAAGCGTTTGTTGCATAAGTTAAATGCAATCGTGATTCCTATAAAAGTGGGTTAGGATTTTCTTTTTCTTATTTTTCATTTCTTTGCAGGTAGTTTAGTTATTTTACTTGATGACGAGCAAAATCTTGGTGTGAAGGTATTTATTTGCACCAAAAATATGATATTTCTACAATACCTTTAGGTAGATATTTTTACAATACCTTTATACCGAATTTATACTCAAAATAATTATTATTGATTTT
Organism: Selenicereus undatus; assembly: GCA_017589665.1. Classification (NCBI taxonomy): domain Eukaryota; kingdom Viridiplantae; phylum Streptophyta; class Magnoliopsida; order Caryophyllales; family Cactaceae; genus Selenicereus; species Selenicereus undatus. Next base: position 7,907,757 of record JACYFF010002017.1, on the reverse strand, counting down.
ATTTTGTTTATAGTTGTTGACTAATTCAGACAAAATACAAAAAAGTTGGAAAAAATGCTGAGAAAGGGAGTTGGGCCCAGTTATCGTCAGCTTGAACCCAATTTTCTCTCATGGCTCAGTCCACAAAACCCAAAAGAGGCAAAATAAAAAATACAAAACAAAATCCTAATTTCTACCCATCCTTACGTGCCCCTCACGTGTAAACCCCTCCCCCTCTTATCCCTCACACTCTCTCTCCTCTCAGCAGAAGAGAGCCCCCGACACCCCCTCCATCTCCAGTTAGTCTATGGTACATACCCATGTACCATGGTAATATACACACCTATATAAAGAGGTGTTTAATTGGACCTAACAAATAATTATGTCCTATTGTGAAATTCAACCAAAACTACCCAAAAAAAAAAATCAGAAAAACACAAAACCTCTATAATGATTATCCGAACATTGTTGGCAGAATCTAACACTCAAAAGATCTTCATCGAATCAATTATTTATCATCTATTCAATATAAAGTATATCTACATAGAGCGATTTTTAAATTCAGAAATCGCTGCACATAAGGTGTTCGACGAAATTCCCCAAAGGGACAATTGTAATAACGAAATCCTTAATTTTGATCAAATGAATCTTTTATGCAATGCAATGAATCTTTTCCCAACTGTAGGGAACCTTTCCTCAATTGCAGTGAACCTTTTGTGCCAATATAGAAAATTACCAAGAGGCTGACACAAACAAGAATAACACAATTGTCCACATTATTATGACTAACAGAATGGACAATCTTCACATTCTTTCCCAAGAAATTGAATCACACAACAAAGTAATATCCATTCTGAAACATTGGAAAGAATATCTGCATATCAACACAACTATAGAAGCATATGTGCACCATTAAGCTATATAAGCATATGTAAGCCACATTGCGATTGTAGCGCGACAATAGCAATGGTGAAATATGGACAACGTAATACCAACATTTACTCTGCAGTTTTACATCTTAATTTTGATCCAATGAATTTTTTATGCAATGTAGTGAATCTTTTCCCAACTGCAGGGAATCTTTCCCCAATTGCAGTGAATCTTTTGTGTCAATAAGTAAAATTAAATTACTTTTAATTGCTATAGATCTGAGGCTGTGCACTGCACGCGCAGCATATGTACCTAGTAAGGTACATACGTTTGTACGGTAGTATTTTCCCTCCATCTCAATTCTCTCTCTCTATGAGCCAGACCACCAGCAGTCACACACTAGGCATCAACACCATCTCCTTCATCCATCTCCATCATCACCGAGCACCAACCAGCAACCTACGCACTCCCGCACCGACTACCAGCGCATCAATCATCCCACCGTCTACATTGCATGAATTCAAGAGCTGAGATCAGTGACAAGCAATTATATATTGCGGAGCAACGACGAGAGGTAGGACTGAATCTAGGTTTTATTCAGGGCTTAGGGAATTTTAATTTGAGTTTTAGAAAATTTTAGGATTAATTTTGAGTATTGTTTTAGAAATTTATGGTTTTGTTCTTGGTTCTCTCGGTTTTGATTTCAGTTTTAGGTCCTTGCTTGTACTTTAAATTCATGAAATTAGGCTTGATTTTGTTAATTTGGATTGACATTCATGATCTTTGGCCTGCAATTACAACATTTTTGGGTTCAATTTTGGTTAATTTCGGCTTCCTCCTCCTCTGTTCCTGTGTTGCATTTGCTCTAATTTCTGTGCTCTTCGATTCTGTTTGTTAGATTGCGGTTTCTGGGTTGTGGTTGTTGTGGATTTTAATGTGGATTTTGTTGGTATGGACTGGTATGGCTAATCGCCCTTCCCCTGCTTATCCTCTATGTTTCTGATTTAATACAAGGCAAGTTTCTATTTATATTGGGTGTTTGGGAACCTCCAGTAACTGAGGTTGAGTGGATGCAGGGACTGAGTTCAAGAAGAGCAGGGATGCCCATGGCTGCCTCTGTTGTTTCTCCTTCTCCTCATTGCTCTAGTGCATTTGATTGTGGTGTGTGATTTGTAGGCTAGTGAAGCTGGAATGTTGGTGATGCTCAAGTAAATAGAATCTGATCATTGTAGTGCAGCTTGGAAGGTGTTTCTATTAGTTGTAATTTTCATTTAGTTTATTTAACCTTATGCTCTATATTCTATGTTACCTCATGCAAAGTTGAATGGTGGTCGAATATGGCTACTTATTTTATTAGTTTGACTTTGAATTATTTCATTTACAATAGATAAAATTGCATTAGGTTCACAATTGAGCATTAAATTTACACTCAAAATTCTCGTACAATAATGGATAATTCAATGTTGCAAAACTACCCATTAAGGAAGAATCATCCTCCTCATCTTCATCAGTTGATGATATCATGATACCCGTTATAGGGGCTTTTGTCCAACATCAACAACAAGCGCAACAACAAATGATGTTCTTTCTATAATCTAAGGAAGCCACAAAAGAGCTGACACTTCAGCATCTAGGCCTCTAGTAATAAAGAGATGTATTAAGAGAAATAGAGAAGTTGCCCATGACCACTTATACAATGACTACATCGTAGAAGATTCAATGTACAACGAATATCATTTTGGTCGTAGATTTAGTATACAGAGGCACTTATTTTATTCACATTGTGGAAGCACTTGGTAATTATTCGGACTACTTTCAGGTGAGGTATAGTGGGGTCGGAAAGCGTGGGTTGATGCTATTAACCAAGTGTACCACAACCATGCAAATGCTTGCCTATGGGATAGCGGCTGATTGCACTGATGAGTACTTAAAGATTGGTGTGAGCGCCGCACTGGAATGCATGAAGCAGTTCACCTTAGGCGTCGTTGAGGTATTCGAGTAGGAGTACTTGAGAAAACCGAATCAAGCTGCTGTTGATTACTTACTGCAAGTTGCTAAAGCCCATGATTTTCCTGGTATGTTGCGAAGCATCGATTGCATGCACTAGGAGTGCAAGAATTGTCCAGCAGCTTGGAAGGCATCATTTCAAAAGGAACTTTATAAGGTGCCAACTATCATCCTTGAAGCCGTTGCATCATACAAGCTTTGGATATGGCATGTGTTCTTTGATTTGCCACGAAGTCTTGATGACATAAACGTCCTTGACCACTCACTAGTTTTTTAAGAGTTGTATGACGATCGGGCTCCTAAATATGAGTATGTCATCAATGAGCATGAGTACAACATAGGATATAATCTTTCGGATGAAATTTACCCCGAAATGAATGACATTTGTTAAAACTATCCCACTTCCCCAAGGGCCGAAGAAAAAACTCTTCGCAAAACGTCAAAGAGTCGGTTGGGAAGGACGTTGAGCAAGCCTTCAGAGTGTTACAAGCTCGATTTGCTATTGTACGCAGCCCCACTTGTCTTATGGATCAAAAATAATTTGATGTTATAATAAGAGCATGTGTGATACTCCATAACATGATTGTCGAGGACGAGCGGGATAATTACGAGCTTGTATTTGAATACAACGTTGTCGAGAGTACTGCCCGAAGTCGATTGTTAACCTCGACCACTATCCATGCTATGAGACTTACTTTCGACGATCACAAGAAGTGCGCGACCCTAACACACATGCAGCTCTCTAAGCGGACTTGATTGAGGAAACATAGAAGCGAAATTCAGGTTAGCGACAAAGATGATAGTTGAATGACTGTCATATTATAATTTTTTTATGTTGAACTATTGTAATTTTTTTTTTCAAATGTTAATCAATGTATCTTTTTTTAATTTATTATCGAACTCTTGTAATTTTTATATTCAAGCATGTGTGGATATTTTTAAATTCAAACTCTTGTGTTGTTTTTTTTAAAAAAAAAAAATAAGCCTTTAATTAGCTCTGTTATCAAATTCTTATGTGCAAATTATTTATACAAAAATAATAAAGCTAAACAACAAATCAAAACATAAAAACTAAACTAATTAAATATAGTTAGGCATGGGGTCCATGGACATTATTTTATTTGGTAAGCTAAAGTGATAAGTCATACATTGGAGAAAGGAAGGATTGTGAGCCAAAAAGCTAGCTTGAGAGCTGATGTGGTAGAGGTAGGCCCCACCAGTGAGCCAAAAAAGTGTTTCACCACTAGGAATTCTCCAAGGAGTGTTTATGGTGCCTTAGTACATAACAATTCAGGTGGCTATCTAGGTGGTGATAGAATTAATTGGTTCCACTAGTCAATTGTATTCGCGCCTAGAGGTAATTTCTATATTGTTCCTAAATTGTTGTAGGCCTCAAATAAGAAGAAATTAATTTGACATGGTTACGCATTATACTAATTAGTATTCTTATAATAACATATTTTCTGTCAGTTTGCCCCATAATTTTTTTTCCTCTACACTGGAGGGGTTTCATGCTAAATTGTTGTCCTATTTAGTTATTTTCTGCATTTAATTTCGCACATAATTGACTTTTGTGTGTTATATAATTATTTGGTAGCAACTAATTGTTCCTTTGGGTAATCTTGGACCCAGCAACACCCAAATGAAATAAATTGAGGGTTGTATGTTTTGCCTTTTGCCAGGGGGTAGGAACAAGGGTTTGATCTAACATTTGACTCTTCCATCACAATTTTTTTTATTCACAAGACTCGAACCCGAGGTCTTACTTAAGGAGAACAAGTGTCAAACCACTTGGACCAACCTGTGTTAGCATAGTATAAATTGGGATTTAAATGTTATTATTTATTATCTTCAATTTGAAGGCATAACATATAGGTTGAAGTGTCTTACGCTTATTAGTTTATGTGGACAAGACTTGTAAATGTTCCAAATTAGCAACTAATTCACTTGATACTAATAAAATTCACTTCTTTAGATCTCTTATTTTCTTTGACATGTATTGCACTATTTTATGAGCAATTTTCAGTATACTTAAACATGCAAATAATTCCTTTATAAATGAAATAACGACGTTCCACATGTGGGAAACAAAAAGTAAGATCAAGACATCATACCATACCTAGATTTTTTTAACAAAGCTAAGTAATACAATTTAGATAACCCTTCTTTTAAAGATTCTCCCTAGATTATCCTCAAAGAGAACACAAATAAGGTCCCAATGTAGGACCTCATTCCACACTACTATGGAATGTAAATATAGGCCACATCTTGTCAACACATATTAGTTTAAGTGGTTTAGCACTCGTTTCCCTTAAGTTAGGTCACGGGCTTGAGTCTTGTTAAAGGAGAAAATCTAGAATGGGAGAACTCTACCCTTTATGGGAAATACTAATTCGACTCCAGTGAAATGGAGGATCTAAGAGCATAAAAAGACATACAATATCTTACCACCAATCAATTGTACAATTTCCGCACCTAAACATATGAGTAATGATAATATTGTTATACAATTGTATGTGGGTGTAAATATCCTGTACTAATACTGGAGTTTCCCATTACACATGAATGCAACCTTTCATAGCTAGATTTATGTTCATTTAATACTTTCCTCTCTCTTTTTCACTCGCCCCACCACATAAGAACCATATATTTTTAAAATAAAATATCAAATGTCAAGTTCAATGTAATCAAAACAATATTCATCTATAGGGCAAAAACATGACCTTTTAGCCAAACTAAAAAAAACCATAATTAACGTGAAAAGGAATATTTAAGGATAAAATAAAGAGTTTTTGGCGCAAGGGTTTGAACGCAAATAATCTGACATGGAGAGATATGTTAAGGTATTATTCTCAATAGTATATAGGGTGATTTTAAATTGTATTTTTGAGATAATTTGAACTACGAAATGAAGGTATGAAACTTAAACTTAATATATTTTTGTTGTTTTAAGCATAATATTATTTGGATATATCTGAAAAATACAATCTAAAATCACATATATACTACTGAAAATAGTGCCTTGAAAGATTATATTATTTAGAGCTGTTTATTAAGGTTAGCTTCCAAATTCCAAATAATTTAGATTATTGGTATTAAAAAATCCCAAAATAAAAGTACTAATGTGTTGGGAGAGCACTAGCCAAGCCTACGTAGCTGGAAAAAGTCCAAAACAAAATACGATGGAAAAAAAAATGTTTAGAAAACACCGCAATTTATAGTGTGCAACCAGATAGACATCTCATTGGTCCACACGGGCCAACAATGTTGGTTTTTTCAGTCCAAGCAGTTGCCTAGTTGCTAGCTTGGCTATTTCTCGCCTTTCTAAAAAAAAGAAGAAAATTCACGGTTCACAAGTCGAGAAATCATGATTTTGCGTTGTCCCACTGCTTCACTCCATTGTTGAAGCCTCTTTGCTGTTTCAATTCCTTTAGTTTTTCAGTAATTATTCAATGGTTGGCCTTGGTCTTTATGTCACTATTGATCTTCAAGATTCATCAATCACGAATTCTTCTTCAGGTTTCATTATGCTATTGTCAATCTCTGTTTTTGTTTTCGATTTTTCTTTTAAATTTTGAAGTTTGTGTGTTTTAATTTTGTGTTCTGAAGACTTAATTTCAAGATTTTCCTATTGGATTACATTCATTGTTATGATTCTGTGTACTGGAAATATAATGTAGTTGGTGGTTTGAATATGTATTTGATTTTGTGATTAGTTTATCTGAAATGTTTGCTAGGATGATTGTTTTTTGGTTTGAGTTGTATATGCTATTTGCAATTGTTTATTAACGGTTAATGTACAACTTTAACAATGTTTTTTCATTTGATTTTTGGATATACTTCATTTTCTATAAATTTTAGTTTGCATAATATGAGAAACAATAACTCACCATAATCAATTATGTGCTCACTAAATATAGTAGTTAGCTCACTAACGAAATATATTTAGCTCACTAGGATTTAGCTTATACTCACCAATCATAAATCAGTTCTATGCTCAGTAAATATAATCACTATAACCAATTTTGTACCCAATAGGGAAAACAATAGCTCACTATAATTAGTATAGCTCACTATAAAGAAAATGCTTTTTCTTTTGCTAGGCACTTCTTTGCTTACTAAAAAAAAAGTTCATCTCACTAAAAATATGTTTAGGTCACTAGGATTTAACTTGTGCTCACCAATTATGCAGTCTAGCTCACCACAAAAATTTTGCTCACTAAAAAAAAGGCTACATGTTTCTGCTCACAAACTTATTGCTTTTTGCTCATTGTTTTTATTGTGTTAGGCTAGTTGAATAGTATAAATGTGCTAAAAATGCTTGGTTGGTTAGATTGTATCAATTGAAATAAAAATGATGTCCAACTTTTTGCAAGACTTTTTTGTGGCATTTTATCGACACAAAGAAGTGAGCCTACAAGTGCTTCTTTGTCAAAGAGAGTCAAGGCCACTTGTGGTTTGTTTAATTTTTACAATATATTATGTGGTGTCATTATTGAGTGGAGGATTTAGGAGAAGGATGAGAATGTGACGAATTAGGATGGGTTCCCTGAGATGTATTTGCCACATGTTATCCTTATGCAACATGCTTCAAAAATCGACACGAACAACTTGTACAAAGTTTTTATGAATGAATATATTAAAGGGGAAGGGTGTCATCAAGATCTTCTTAGCTCAAGTGAAACCCCTTATGGTACAGAGCATACATATGTTGTCTATGAGAATCACTTTTTGAAGAGGTTTAGGTTTGTGGTTAGGCTTAATCTTCCATATCAAAATATTGTTTACGACTGCAAAAAGTATACTGAGAGTGGTATTCTATACTACCACTACTTGCGTATTTTCAATGTTCATTGTGTACCTAAAGTCCCTGATCAATATACTTTAAAATGATGAACTAGGCTAGCTAGACCCCCGGGCTGTAGAAGAAGCATTAAGTGTTAATGTTGTTAGTGTTCCTAATTCCATATGGAGAATTAAGATCCATAGGCAGTTTGAGTCGTTGCTTCTTGCAAGTAAATCTAATACCCATGCAAGAAAGCTATGTGAAGAAGCTTTTGCCAAGTTAAAGCTTAACATTGGTGTTGTTGTGGGTTCAGTTTATGTTTTTGATACAGAAAATGACCAACAGTTTAGTACTGGTAATCAAATCACTGGTAACTCTAAGGGTTCTAGACAGAAAGGAGAAAGGAATGTAAGGAGAAAGAGTACATTGGAGAAGATGTCAAATATTGTAAGATCAAAGAAGACAAGGTTTTCTTTAAGGAATGCAGGAGATTTATTGCAACCTCAGGTTAAATTCTATTCACAATCTTAGTGAAAAAGTTATATTTCTTATAATAATATCGTTCTAGAGTTTACCGAATTTGTTGATAAGCTCACTCAAAACATATTGTGTTTTGGCTCACTAAATGTGTTACGCTTACTAATATTTAGTATCTGCTCATTAAAAATGAGTATTGGCTCACTATAATTTTTAGTTTTCACAATGTCAGTCGTACAAGTTTTGCTTACTAAATTTATACATTGGCTCACTAAACATATGTGTATGCTCACTAAAAGTATGTATTTCCTGCAATAGTTTAGGTTATTGTTGCAGGTTCATCTAATCCAGCAATAGATTTTACTGAAATATATAGAGTTCTTAGTTTGGCTTTTGATGAAAGGTTGAGGCAATCAAATGGAGGTAGCATTGTTACTAGTTAGTTGAATCCTCCTTCTGAAGCTCCTAGCATTCAGGGGTAATTTTTTTTTCTTTGCCTCTTTTGTTGCTCCTGCAAAAGATGTGTTTTCTTTTATTTGGTTTTGATATTCTAATATAAATATAAATGAATATGTTAGTTTATTCTGTGAAACAGGTTACCTAGGAATCGAGTATGAAGTTTTGTTATGATCATAGTGTTTTGATTTTCTATGTTTTTATCGTTTTCTTTCGTGCTCTCTAAAAATTATATTTTGCTGACTATAAGTAATGTGTGTTATGCAGGGTTGAGGACATTCATTGGCTTCTAGCAGTAATGAAGATTTTGCATCTAGCACATACAATAGTTTTTTAAACAAAAATTCAACTGTAAATTTGTAGTTGATTAATAAATTGCGAACTTTTATTTTTATTCACTATGATGTTTCTTTTGTTTTGTTATGTAATGAGATTTATTTATTTTAAAGAATTTAGTAAATCTTGTTGAATACTTTTAAAGCTTATAATATGTTGAATACTTGTAAAGTTTATAATATGTTGCTCACTACTGAAGAATCATAGCTCACTAGTCTTGTCTGTCAGCTCACTATAATTTACAAAACTATTTATAACTTTTTTTTGGTGATTTAATATTATAAAAGAATAGTATTCTTAGACAATGAGATTATGGACACTCCGATATATGAATAACTTTGTTAATAATAGTTGTAAGTTTATATCATATTAGTTTTTGGATTAGTGTATGTTATTGCTCACCAAGGAATCCTTGTAGCTCACTGGTTTTACCTAAAAGCTCACCAGATGTTATAATTATTTTTTATTTTAACCAAAGTAAAAGATATGAAATATTCAATATTAGTGATTGAATATTAAATGCTGCATAATAGTAATTCACCATCATTAAGTTTCAGTATAGTAATAGTATCCAGATGATAGCATTAGCTACATTAGTTCCAAAAGTTAGCCTAACTATAGCAATGTTAGTGTTCAAGAACTTGATCATATATCAAGGTTCATTACTTATGCATTAGCTACTTGAGTTTGGCTTGAATTTGCATTCATTTCTGCCTGTTATTTATCATGAAACTCCTTTACGACCTCTTTACTCTATTCCTAAATATATTTTATTCGTTATTGATGATCTCATAATAGTACTGTGCTCTCATTACATCAAGTAGATCCTTGTCCTGAAAACAAAAAAAGAAAACCAAAAAAAAAGAGTTGTAAACTTATTATGGATTTATTTGTGGTTCTTTAATTAATATGTGCTATACTTATTTCAAGACATTTTTGAAGACTTACTTCATTCTTCTTGAAACCACTGTCCTATTTATCTATTTGGCTGAAGTATGACTCTATGCTCCTCATGCAGAATATTCTACGTAACATTATCTGTTATTCTCCATGGCATTCTCATTCGTATTGCTTTCATTTTCTTGAGAATTTCATGTTTTGGATGGCCGATACTATCTTAAAGAAATCTTCCAAAAGGTTTTGCCTGTGTACAACAAATATTTTCTTTAGCTCACTGGAATTGTTTATTAGCTCACTAAATATGTGTCTTAGCTCACTAAGCAACAGTTTATCCAGCATTCATTTTTAGCTCACTGAGTGTGTTTGCCAGCTTACTATATATGTGTGTTAGCTCACCAAATATGTTCAGGACAACATTGCCCTAAACATAAGTATTGCTCACCGAGGGACATTGTTGACATAAACATTAGTAGATGCCCCCAATTACTTTCAGCTCACTAAAGTATAGTTCCAGTTCATTATGTACCTCAGTAAATGCAACTATTGATTTATTCAAAATTAAATGAATGAGTAAACATTTGAACATACCACTAATAGATTTGTTTCAACATATGTGCTTTTGTATGAAGTTGCTATGTACATGTTGTCCATTATGTCAAACCTTTCTTCCTTTAAATCAAAGCAGAAGATGAAGAAGTTCTTATGGCATACCAGGAAGAAGACGTTAAAATTGGAAGATGGATAATATCATATAATGTGGTAGTCTAATACTCAATAAAATGTATTATATTAGGGCCTACCAGTGGCAATAGTTTGCCCATTATCCATTTCTCACATCTCTGAAATTCCCTCTCAAGTATTGTTTGAAAATCAATGTAACTTGCCTCTTCTGATTTTGCTGCATGTATCATGGGTTCCAAAGTTGACTGCATTTTTGCATAAGTATCAATAGGTGTTTAAGTATTTGAATTTGTGAACAGAAATAAGAATATAATTAGCATTGCATTAACCGGTGGAAAAAATGTTGTTGGAGAGCCTTCACTTCTTTTTGTCGCTAAGTTGTTGAGGATAGCAACCCAGACATTGATCAAATGTGCATCACTGTGTTCCCTTGAATGCATGGTTGACAAGTGATACTGATTTGCAACATGTGTTTCGATGTCAAACAATTCTTCACTGATATAATATGAAAAGAAAAAAATATATCAATTTATATTCAATGTAACCTAAGTGTTTATAAGTGTTTTCTGTTATTAGTCTTTTAAATCTAGGAGTTTCGTGCTTAAATCAATGTTCTCTAAGAATAATTCCTAATTACTTATTGTTATAGGTATGTAAAAGTGATGTGCGCTAACTAAAATGGTCATTCTAGCTCACTATAACAGACAATTGTCAACTATGAACAAGTTCGCCGTAACTCACCAAAAATAATGTTCTACTCACTAAAATACATGTTCCCCTCACTAAAATATTTATTCTACTCACTAAGATATATGTTTTGTTCACTAAAAATATTGTTCTGTTCACTGAAATATATGTTCAACTCACTAAAAGTGATATTCTGCTCACTAAAAACATGGTACACTAATAAGATAGAAGGAACTTACTATCAAGAATGGAATAGGCCCATCAAAGTGTGAAGCCCTCTTCTTTACAGATTCACACAGTCTGTTAATGGTGTACCGACACCAATCAATTGTTGTTATGTCTTTAACATTTGTAACATTCTTTACAAAAGTATATTCTTCGATCCATTGAAGAAACAGGATAGCATGTACAAAACAAAGTTTCTTTTGAAACTTTCCCCTGTATGCCTAGCTAAATATGTACTATGGCATTTGGTTGAGTTTTGGTGTCCCATCTTGAAGATTTCATTTGTTCCTCCATACTGATAGGACTTCATTGTATTTGGGATCTTTTGGCTTTTCCCATCAAACTCTTCAACTTTCCTTCCATCAATTAGAAGTGCCAATGTGAGAAATTCACATCCATTGGTCTTGTCTCTATCTTCTTCTCTGTAGCTATGTACAGTGTCACTGAATAAGGGTCAAAATTATCCATAAGCCATTTGCATAGGTCCCTTGGTAATTTAGTTGCTTGCAACTATAGGAATCCTATCTTGTATTGCTTGTTTCTGTGCCCCATTGAACTTGTCTATCATTGAAACAAACCTGTTGATGACATTTTGGTCTAGCTAATCTTCTTATGTTTTGTGTCTATCTCTGCAGGATTTTGCACAGGCATGGGATCTTGAACACCAATGCTGGTATGTGCTTGCTATTTTGGGGATTTCTTTTGATGACCACGTTGCACAACTAAAAGTTGTCCATGCCTTGTAGGGCTTCGACTTTTCTGGACACTCTTCCTCTCATTTTCAACTTTTTCCCTAGCACATTTTTTTGATCCTATTTGGTATGTTTTGAGCTAGGCTTTGATGCTTGTTCTATTTTCTTCATTCTTTTCACCAACACTTCATCTTCGGAGTCAATTTCATCTTCATGCCTCTGGGGAGGCATTTTATAAGTTGTGTCCTCTACCGTGTCAAATGTTTCTTCTGAAATTTATCAATGAATGTTGATGATTGTTTTCTATGACCTTTCTTTAGGTATGTTTTTTTCGAACTCTTGGGGATGCTCTAGTCTCCATTCTTCTTGCCCCCTATTATGCTTTCCTTTTGCTAAGCTTCTCTTGCGCCTTATTCTTCTTTGGCTCCTTTTTTGTTTTTTTTCTGTTGTGGAGTTTTTTTGTTGAGGTGGTTCTACTATTTTCTACAATTCCTGGTTTCCCTTTTCTGGTTTAGCGGCTTGTGATTCTTTCATAGCATGCAGATTTTCTTTTTGAGGCTCCTTTGTTGTCGATGCTTGCATTTGTTCATCTTTAGAATTTATTAGACAGTTACAAATGTTTCTATTCTTTCTTAGTTCTTGTTTCACCCTTCTCTTCTTTATAGTAGTACTTGATGAGCTAGCTTTTCCTACAGAGCTTTTTTCCTATTTGTGTGGATATTTTTTCCTACTCTTTTTTAGTTGAAGATTTGGTTCCCATTGCTGGTGCAGCAAGATTGTTTCCAAGTTGTGGAGTCTATTCTTCATTTGTAGGAGTGTAATGTGGAGCTACCTCATTTGCTTCTTCTATAGCTATACATGGTACTTTATATAAGTAAACAAGATATACACTCACTAAATGTGCAATAGTCAATCTAATGTGGAGCTCTCTATATATGGTTATAATTCAGTGCACTTTCTGCTCGTTGAAATAAACCGTATGCTCACTACAAATGCAGTTTAGCTCAATAAACATAAATTTAGAAATGTAGCTTACTTGTTGACTAAAATATGAGATGAACTAACTAGTTATATGAAATAGTATGCCAAAAGAGATTGGAATGCTTAATTGCACATGGTACATTGTAACAATAAAAGGATGAATTTTTCATACTACTCACTAGATATGTCTCATAGCTCACCAAACCATAGCATATAGCTCACTAATTAGCAGTAGTTAACCTACTGTAGAGCTGTTTAAAAATGTTTATAGTTTCACTACAATTTCTGCTTACTTAAGGTAACTGTTTTCTCAGTACATATGTAATTCATCCCTCTACATATAAACTTACATAATGTTGACATACCTTGTCCTGTACTAGGAGTAATATCCTCTTTCGTCCCTTGATTTGTATCATTTGCCTTATTTTGATCCTTCTCTATTTCTGTTTTCTTTGGGCTTCAATTAAAAAGAAAATTATCATTTTAGTACAGTGAACTATATTGTGTGTGTTTGGATATATTTGAAGTGTAATTACCTAAAGTTCACTGCATCAAAAGAAATATCTCTGACAACTTATATAGTTTTATCTTGAGGGTCCGTGCTTGAACCTTCTATCTTTGGTCTATCAATAGTATTACATGTAATGTTAATATTATAGTACATGTCATAGCTCACTAGAATACAAGGTGTAGCTCACTAAATTCAAGTCATGGCTCACTAGAATATAATGTACAACTCACTATAGTATGCTCCTTAAGGAAATATATGTTGATGTTTAGAACTGTCATTATGATAGTAGCAAGGCATTTTACTAATTTAATACTCACTACACATGTTTCATAGCTCACTAAAATAGCACATATAGGTCACTAACATGCATATGTTGTGCGTAGCGACTCTTTCTATATATATATTTTTTTTTGGTCTTTAGAAATATAAATGGAAGTCTTTTACATGATATTAAACAACAACAAATTAAGTGTTTTATTGTGAATGTGTTGTTAGAAAAATAAATTTTTGATTTATTGCTCGCTAAATATGCACTTTGGCTCACTAATATTAGGTTTAAGGTTTTCGGAATACCTTTTTTGAGGAGATTTTGATTCATCACTTGTAGATATCTTCTTCGATGCTTCTGTAAGGTGAGCTTCCATCTACAAACATTACAAAAGTGTGATTATCAAAGCACGATTTTCTTAAAACCTAGAATCTCATTTTGTTCATATGAATTCATTGTTTTTGTTCGAATATGCAAATCAATTGCATTTTGTTGGTAAAAATTACATCGAAATGCTTCCTGCAAGCTTCAGGAAAGATTTGTCAAAGATTTTTGGCTAGAATCCATGAACAATCGCTGTAGAATGTTGCCAAATTGAGCACGAATGCGAGCAGTTTTTGGAGAGAGAGTGAGGGAAATTCATGGGGTGTGAAATCGTTTGAATTGACAGTTTCCTAAGCGCTTTTTTGCTTTTATTTTTCTTTTATTTGGCCTGCTAGCTTGGTGCGTGCCATGTAGGACAACAGTTGGGTCGGTTGTACATTTGGAAATGTACAACCAGGTGGATCCTATGGCAACTGAAAAAACACAGAAAGGAGAAGCACAAAGTCAGAAGCCTAGCTAGCCAGAAACTACATTACATATTACATGCCATTGGCTACTATTACTGGGCATATTATTTCTATTAGGCTGGCACCCCCACCCTCCCTCAATCTCATGCCATTTGTTTATAGGTACTAGATGCCTAATTTTAGTTGTTCCCATCATAGGACAATCAAATACTCTTATCGTAATTAAAACAAATAATTAATCCCTAGTTATTAGATTATAATTCATATCATTCCTTTTATTCTCATCGTTGATTGGGTTGACGATAATAATTTAGGAATTTTGGTCCTTTTTGGATGTACTTTTGTGTTATTATTTGTATCATTAACTAATTGAATTAGTAATAGCATTAGATATTGAACTTTATAAAGAAATTTTGGATGATAATATATTGTATTTGAGGGTGTTGGATAATAATACATCCAACTTTAAGCTTAAAACATTCATACATTGTACTATTAGCCTATTTATTGTATCTATACCAAGTTCAACTTTAAATGTATTTTCATTCATGCAATGCAACAATTTCACAAGCTATACAATTGTCTATATTTAAAATGCAAAAAATTTTAAATGTATACAATTGCATGTGTTGAATATGCAATTATGTCACCGACTAAAAACACACTCAATATTGAATTTGATATGTGACTAGTAAATAGACTTATAGTATGGTGCACTGACGTTTAAGTTCAAAGGTAAAAATATTATTGTTTAATACCCTCAAACTTCAATATGTTATCGTCCAAAATTCCTTTTATGTATCATTTATATAGGCATTTGTACTCTCTTTTCCCCCTGAAAACAATTTTCATTCATTTTTTAGACAGCATCCCCAAAGTTTTTTTTTTATATGTGTATTCTTATATTTTAGTAAAATACCGTGTTAAAGATCTTGAAGTGAAATTTCGTTGACAATACTATTAAAATTATTCTAAAATTTAGTTCCAAATTTATTCTTATAAATGGCAATACGCATCCTACGAATAAAAATAATCAAAAAGAATAAAAAGTTGATATTTTTTTCTAAATGCTCATTCATTATCATTCATGAGTAAAGATACCAAATCTTGTCCACAAAGATTTTAATATGTATGGATATCTTCAAATTCGACCAATCAATTGTCTTTTTTTGCCCTTACAACATCCACTAATAAGGGATAATATCGAATACACTGGTGTGCTGATGTAATTACTAATCAATTTATATTAACCAATAATTGAAAACAAATCGAATAGATCATGGCATCATGATATTTTAAAAAATTGAATTACATGTCTGACATTAATGAATACTCTGCTTTCCTCTGTATAGTATAGGGTGAGAAAATTTTATAAATTCAAACCTTTTTCTTTTGACAAATGTTAGAAGACTAATGTAACATATGTCAAAACTGTAATTCAAAACTTTTGAGGAAGAAAGGGGCTGTTGGAAGGAGTGAGGCATGAAGTACCTTTGTCCCACCTAGGAGGAAGAAAGAGGGAAAAGGTACTTTATACATATTTGTTTTCCAAACCCCTTTGAATAACAATTGGACCCAAAGTATGGATTGGCTAAAGTACACATGTGCATGATTGACTAGGCTAGGCTCTGGGCTCGATTGTATGGTGCGGTGTGATGTATATTCTTTTTATTGAAATTCAATCTGATTATTTTTCAGAAAGAATAAAACTGACTGCGAAAATATCTCACTTGCCTTGGAAAATATGTACTAGTTGTTACACCATGATTTTTGCATTATGATTTGTTGATTCTTTCGAAGTTTGTTTGCATCCTTTCTTGCTTCTACTATTATCTATAAATACTAGAACAGTTTTAGCCTTTAAAGACACAACAGAAAAACCATCTTCTCTAAAAAATCTCTCAACAACCTTGGGTTTTTTATTGTTAAGTCTTTAATCAATCTTAGTTGAGTGCACAATGATGATCGGTGTCGTGTAGCCTGGAGGCCAACCACCAATGACCAGGCCTATACCAGTGGCTAGGTGAAATTGATCTTTGAGCCAATAGTTTGCAGCAAAGTACGAAAATTGTTCTAAATCCTCATTAAATCTGCTAAGCTTGTTATATTATTTCTTACTATGTCTAGTTGTCTCATATATCTCAAAAATCATCCTTACAACAATTCAAGGATCAATTTCAGTTGCCTAACAATCGAACATGGCTCCCAATGCTTGCGTGCCTGATATGTCTAAAATGGAACATCTAGATTGAAATAATTGTAGGAGATGGTATGAACGCATGCTATTTTATTTCACCCACATTGAGTTGCTTATTTATTGATGAACTCAACATTTGCTAAGTCTGCTTGAACTACTGGGGTTAATGATTCAGCTAAAACTTAAACGGCTGATGGTTTGAACACCAAACTACTAGAAAAGATGATGTTGTTGTTCAAGATCCCAATAGGAATTATGAAAAGGATAATTTGACTTGTAGGGGTATGATGCTCCATTATATGTCTAATGTGTTGTTTGAGATCTACTAAAAAAATGAAATCTGCTAAAGAAATTTAGGATTCGCTTGAGGAAAAATATGGTAGTGAAGGCCTAGGGACCAAAAAGTATGGTGTTAGTAGATGGATTAAGTTTCAATGGGAAGATGGTAAGCCAATTATGCCTCAAATTCATGAGTATGAGACATTAGTATCTAAAGTCATAGCTAAAGGCATGAAAATGTGTGAATACTTGCAAGCCTATGTGTTGCTTGAGAAATTGCCCTCACCTTCGAAAGACTATCATGACTAACTAAAACACAAAAAGAAAAGATTTCACTCTCAAGGAGCTGTGAAATACTCAACAAGTTAGATTTCAAACCATCAACCAAATAAACATTGGTCTTGTTTAGCAAACAGCTATTTGTGTTAGTCGTTAATTGTTAGCTATTTGAATTAACTATTTACATTAGCTATTTGTAAAAAAACTGTTTGGTAAAGCTAGTTGTTTCTAATAAAGATGTTTGGTAAAATCCTATTAATATTGTTATCTCTAAATTACTTCTTAATAGAACAGATTTTTTTATTAATTGGTCGATTTCTTTTTAAAAAGATAAATTGGTGTCATATGTATAAATTAATTTCATTTGTTATTAAAAAAAGAAGAAAAATTTCGTTGATAAGACTTTACTTTCTTACTAATTGTACATAACTTGTATCCATCATTTATCTTTTTTCTTTTCAATTTGTACTTATGTAAATGATGCCAATGTTTTATAACATTATTTTGTTATTTTTTAGATTTTTTGGTTTATAAATTGAAATTGAAATTTATATGAATTTCTAATGATTTTATCTTCATTAGATTCAATTCATACAAAATATAGTGTCAAATGTTAGTATTTTGTATTGATGCACAGCTTATTGTGTAGGTAATTGGAAGGGGGACCGAATAATCTAATGTATAAATATCGAATGTCCATAAAGGTGAATGGTGAGAGAACCAAATAAGCTTGATATAATATACTAGCAAAGTAAGAAAATCTACACCAAAAAGTATACAACTTGACTAAAAAAATACAAACAATGAAACATACAATGCAACTTCAATGGTTTGTTATTGTCTCAAAAAAATAAAAATAAAAAGAAATACCTTTACTCTTTTTAATCCTCAAGATCTAATTGGGTTTAAATACTACTAGTATAAGCCTTCAAGAAACACTTTATAATATTATACACTCTTTCGATTTTCTAAAAACAATATTACATAAATATAATTGAATGGCACATAATGTAATTTGTTTGAACACTTAGGCAAATGTGCATTTCTACAAGAAGCTCTTTTGAAAAGGCTAATGGGAACAACCTTTTCAAAAAGCGTTGTTTGGGGCCAAATTGTTGTTTCAAATAGATGTTTACCAAACACCTGCTTAGCTGTTTGATGTAGGCAAAATAGTTAAAACATCCCAAACAGCTCTTTTTCCCACGCAAGTTATTGTTACTAAACACCTCAGCGATCAATAAAATTTATAGAATCCTCACTAATCTTACGAATGCCAAGGACGTTACCTTGACCATTGCCTCCAAGGTCACTTTACCTGATTTTTGTTTTCAAAACTCAATAAGCATTAAGGCATCTCCAGTCATATGTCTTGAGCACCCACTGTTCAAGTACTAGATATTGTTATTTGCTTTTAGGCATAGTTACAAAAACAAAAATCAAACATTCCTATATTATGTGATAGTAGGGTTTGGACGAAGATGACCAATGTCCAACTCTTAGGACATTGACCGTTCGGGAACCCATACTTGTATGATTGTTGGGTAATAGATATCTTTTCCATTGAATTTTCTATAGTGCTTGTGACCTTTACCAGAATTAGAATGACTTGGATACATATGATCAAAGTAGTTAAGGTCCATTTGTTAAACAATATGACTTTGGTAATTGTGACCATGGCTACTGGTTTTGGAACAAGATCTACTTTGGGATTTCTTATGTGATGTCTCTTTTAATAAATGAGTTCTTGTATAAAATTTTCTTATTATTTGGCTTAAATCCAAGGCCTTCCTCATCAAAGGATATATATTGGGATCTAATTAATTTGCCTTTGATACTTAGTTTCAAGAAAGACTTGTGAGAATCATCACACTTGTTTTCAAAAATGATTTTCTCATTCTTAAGGTCATTGTTTTTAGTGTGTACATTTTCATAAGATCTTTACAAGTTCTCATTTTCCTTTTTTAGGCACTTGGTTTCTTTTACATAGGCCTTGATTGCAAATATATGATCTTGCTCATATTTACCACAGTTTAATAGACCTTGAGCTAGATACTCTTTTGTGAAAGTAAGGGGATATTCCAATGTTATCTCTTCATGATGAGGATGGTTCCTCAAATTCACAAGATCAAAGATAACAAAGAAAACAATCATACCAAAGGATGCTTATCTTGGGTCGAATCTCAATTAATCGATAAGATTGTAAGGTTTATGCCCAAGATAAGATACTAATGATAGTTTACTTACTTTCTACCAAATTCCTCTTCTAAAGTCTCTTAGCCACCAAAAAACAATCGTAAAGGAAAGACTCTACTCACTACCCTTGATTAAAGAGATAAAGATGTATAGATTTTAGTGAGAGAAAATAACCATTTGTCTTTCCATTCATAATTCAACTCAACTTGAATTTACATGGAGGATATGGGGTCCATAAATATCCAAAATAGGGGGATTAGCTGTTAAAATAGTGGGGCAAGCATAACAATAGGGGGACTGCAAATTATCTTGGGAAAATAAATCAAATTAATAAGATAATTACAAACAAGGTTATATGTATTTTTCCAAGATCCTTCCCCCTCCTTCTAGAAGGTTTTAGAAGGCTCTACACCTCTAATGGGGACCCCACCACTTGGAAAATATCTCTTTATACGTGAAGAATCACCCCATGCTAATTAATCTCAAAGATAGTAGCTGCATCTTCCTTAATTAAGGTGACATTCCTAATTGTTCCAAAATTGAAATTTCATGCATACTTCACAAATTTGGGCCATTTCTCTGAATATGGGAAGCCAGTGCCAAATTTTAGCTCATGGGTCTAAATAGACATCTTTGAGAATCATAAGAACCTGGGCTCACTTCGTTTGGGCTTAGTTAGGTAGGATTTTAACTTAACCCAACTACAGCAAGTTTTTTGATAAAAAAACTTACACTGTGTACATTGGGGTTTTCATCACTTTGGGTAATTAAAATGCAATCTAACTCAGGATTTTATTGCGTCATCTTAAAGTTAACTCTCTAAGATTTCCAACAAAGTATAGATTTCCCCAATTAGATGTCGATTGGTTGGTAAGAACCCAAGTTAAAACTGGGTGAAATATTGGAGCAGTGACCAAGGAAAGTTGGGTTAGACTTTGGTGTGGATGAGGGTGTAGCGAACAGTTGGCTTGGAGCTTGGTATGCATCACTTCAGCAGGTTTTTTGATTAAAAAAAATGCATTGTGTTGTTGGGGTTTAAATCATTTTAGGGAATTAAAATGCAACCTAACTCAGGATTTTATTGTATCATCCTAAAGTAAATGCTCTAAGCTTCCCAACATAGTATAGATTGCCCCAATTGGACATCGATTGGTTGGTGAGAAGTCCAATCAAAACTGGGTGAAATGCTAGAGCGGTGACCAAGGAAAGTTGCCTTGCACTTTGGTATGAATGAGGGTATAGCCAAAAGTTGGCTTGGAGCTTGGCATGCATCAGTCTCCTTCTGTTGAGAAGGATTTGCCCTTAAACCCTCAAAGTTATCCTCCACATAAGGAGCGAAGTCAACCCCATTGATAATGGAGCTCACATGCATGTCTTCTGGGACTTTAACTTGTAGGGATTGTTTCCAATCTTTTAAAGCACCTTAAAAGGGCCTTCTGCCCAAGCCATGAGTTTGTTTTGCCTCCTGGAAGGGAATCTATCCTTCCTTAGGTGCAACCAAACCAAATCTTCAGGGTTGAAAACCATAGGCTTTTGATGTTTGTTTGCTCTAGCCTTATAAAAGACATTGACCATATCCATTTGAGCGTGAATTTGCTTATAGAGCTTTTTCATTTCCTTAAATCTCCCTTAGGCCTCAAAGCTGACTCTATGCTCAATGGAAAGAGAAAGAAGGTCTATTGGAGTAAAAGAATTAACTCCATAACAAGCTTCAAAGGGAGAGTCGGATGTAGCATAAGTAGGAGCCCGATTATAAGCAAACTTGGCATAAGGAAGTTTTAAATCCCATTCTTTAATGTTCTTACTCACAAATCCCCTAAGGAGGGCAGATAGTGTCCGGTTAGTAACCTCCATTTGTCTATCGGTGTGAGGGAAATAAGTAGTGCTAAATAACAGTTTGGTTCCCATCAATCTCCATAAACACCTCTAAAAATAGGAAAGGAATTTGGTGTCACCATCGAAGACAATACTCCTTGGCACACCTTGTAGCTTGTTATGCTTGAAAAGAAAACCATCTTGCAAGGTATAGGAGTCATGATCCTTGGGGCTTGCAACAATTCCTTGGAAATCTTCATGTTTCATGTAAAGTTCTTGGAAGGTGTAAAATCGCACGATTTTGGCCTTTAGAGGAGATAGGAGAGCGTATCTTCTTGAGAGTGCATCGGCCACCACATTTTCCTTGCCATTTTATGCTTGCAAGTGAAATAAAATGATTAGAGAAATTTCACCCACTTGGCATGCCTTGAATTGAGCTTGGCTCTCCCATTAATGAAAGACAAGGCCTTAAGATTTGAATGTATCACAAAGGGCTTTAGCTTCAGATAGTGACTCCAATGGGTAAAAGCCCAAATGATGGCATAAAACTCTTTGTCATAAGTGGAGTAGTTGAGTTTGGTGCCACTCAACTTCTCACTAAAGTAGGCCAAGGATCATTTAGCCTAGGTGATGATCGCCTCAATGCCAACGCCACTAGCATGACATTCAACTTCAAAAACGAGATCGAAGTTGGGAAGAGCCAAGATAGGAGCCTCACATAGCCTTTCCTTGATTGTTTCAAAGGCCCTTTGGGCGGCCCTTGCCCATTCAAAGCTTCCCTTTTTCACGCATTCAATTAAGGGAGCCATAATAGAGCTAAAGTCTTTGACGAACTAGCAATAAAAAGAGACCAACCCATGGAATCTTCGAACTTCTGTGATAAAGGGTGGGAGTAGGCCAACTCTTGATAGCCTTAGCCTTAGACTCATCAACTTGAATTCCTTTACTAGACACAACATAGCCAAGAAAAACAACTTGACGAGTGAATAATTCAACACTTCTTATGCTTGGCATAACTTTTGTTGCCTCAACATTTAGAACACTTGAGAGAGGTGTTCCACATAATATGCCTCATCATGACTATGCACTAAGATATCATCAAAATGCACCATAACAAACTTCCCAATGTCTTAAGACCTCATTCATAAGCCTCATGAGAGTACTAGGAGCATTAGATATACCAAAAGACATCACAAGCCACTCATATAACCCATACTTAGTCTTAAAAGTAGTCTTCCATTCATCTCCTTCTTTCATCCTAATTTGGAGATGAATAGAAGACTGCTTTTAAGACCAAGTAGGGGTTATATCAATTTTAGAAAAGACCTTAGAACCATGTAACTAATCAAGTATATCATCCAATCGAGGAATAGAAAATCGGTACTTGATGGCTATATTATTAATGGCCTTAGAATCAACACACATGGGCTAAGTCTCATCCTTGTTAGGCACTAATAGAGTAAGAGCTGAGTAGGGACTTAAGCTCTCTCTAATGTACCCATGGTCTAGCAACTCTTGGACTTATCTTTGTAGTTCTTTTGACTTACTAAGATTGCATCGATGGGTCGGGTTGTTTGGCAAAGGAGCACTCGATAGGATATCAATTTGATGCTCAATTCCTCTCAAAGGAGGGAGCTCGGGGTAAATAATTGGGAAATACATCTACAAACTCTCTCAAAAGTGATTGATCTAGAGGATGCATGGGTTTCACTCCCTCGCATCTGTTTGTTTCTACCATAAGTAAGAAAAATAAGGGCTTGCTCTTACTAATGGCTCTTTCCACCTGTGTTTCACTCATAAATAGGCTTTTCTCACTTTCATTCCCTAGTGTAGATTTAAGGGGTTTAGGTAGAGGAAGCGGTGTCAAAGTAAGATTGTGACCCTTACGTTAAATGCATATGTATTAGCATGCCCATTATGAATCTCATTATTATCAAACAACCAAGGCCTACTCAGTAACAAATGGCACGCATACATGCAAAGGACATCACATAGTACCTCACCATAATATGGACCAACCAAAAATGCATAAAAGCTTACTTGAAACGATGATCTTGCTTCTTTGCTTGAGACATTGGCGAGAATAAAGAGTGGGATGCACCTTGGTGGGTAATTGAAGCTTGTCAATGATTGATATGGACGTTATATTGGTGAAATTCCCTCCATCGACAATGAGCTCACACCCTTACCTCTAATAGTACATCGGGTATGAAAGATTGCCCCCCTTTGGCTTGGTTTATAAGGAGCCAATTGGGCATGGAGGGCTCTTCAAATTACCAAGAGTTCACTCACATCTAAGGTGATCAAAGTTTGATCATCATCCTCGGCTTGCTCCTCGCTAGTTGCTTCCTTAATAACTTGAATTTCTTCCACTTCTCCAATGGTGAGAGTTCACTGGTTGGGACAATCCACTTGGAAGTGTCCATAACCATGGCATTTGAAACACTTTTTATCCTCCAATCTCTTTGGTGGTTCACTAGCAATCCATTTACCCTTATCAAGGGCTTTAACGAGAGGGGTTAACTTTGTTGTGGGATGTAATAACCCGACCCTAACCCATATTTATTTATTTAAATCATATTTATTTATTTATTAATCATGTTTATTCATTTAATTTATCATGTTTATGGATTTAATTACTCATGGTTATTTGCTTAACCAAATCGTGTTTATTAATTCAATTGCACTCAATTTATATATTCACCGAATTATCTTATGTCATTTAAATTTTTCACTTTCATTTATCATATTTAATCATCCCGGTTGGGGGATATTTTCTTTGGGTCCCATTTTGCAATCCAAGTTTCATTTATGGTTAATTCAAGTTTTGTTGATTAATTAAATATCGAGCGAATCGATAGTAAGCCTCTATAATTATGGTTTAAGAAATTATTATTATTATTATTACTATTATCATTATTATTATTATTATTATTATTATTATTATTATTATTATTATTATTATTATTATTATTATTATT